>OY992876.1:467896725-467971725 GCA_963921405.1 Cepaea hortensis | reverse complement strand
GAGAGTGCATGCAAATCATTATTCAATTTAAAAGTTCTTTTACTATCGGGGAGGGGGAAGGGGGCGGCCAAACCGCCTGTCTCGCGTAACGAAGGTCGTGAGTTCGTTCCTCCAGCCCATCATTCGGTTCCACGGCTACAGTTTTATTGTTTCGGAAACCATTGGTGGTCGCCGCGGGAGTTAAGATTTCGTGGCCTGCTCGACGCTTTCAGCAAACTACACTACTAACAGAAGACCGAGCCTTATGTGATAAAACCCGGTGCAATGAAATCCACCATCCGGTCTGTAACTCCTTTTTGTTTTACTGCACTGACTATCGGAAATCCAATAATCTGTCACTTTGGCCGCTACAGCAATCTGAAATTCTATGAAAGTTCACAAAAACTATGTCACAAACAACTTACCCTGGTCTCTGACAAAGTATACACATTAAACACGTGTCATCCTCGGTGAAGCGGCCACATCATTTAGCCACTAAATGCCACGGACTGCTCGAGTCTGACCTTTAGCCGATAGTTGTGTCTCTCACACATCAGTAAATGATTTTTTGGGGGGTGGGTAAACACACACTGGATTTCTTGTTGACAACCAGCCAGCGTGTTGCATTCCCTGTTTCCCACACACGCACATACGTAGTTAACATTTCTCACACATACACTTCCGTAGTTAACATTTCTCACACTTACACTTACGCAGTTAACACATGATTCCTCTTCCTTTTCTTGTTCCTCTTCTTTTTTCTTTTCATGTTCTAACTTCCCCGACCTACCTCCTGCTCCTTTTCTCCGCCCTCCTCCTTCGTCTTCTCCCTCTTCATAATCGTTCTTCTACTTCTTCCTTCTTTTCATTCTTTATCATTCCATCTCTTCAAACTTCTTCTGGAGGTCAGTATGCCCGAATGGATAAGAGCGCTCTTAAACATCCAGTGTGGTGATGCCGAATTAGCGGGTTCAACCCCTACACCAGCCAGTTGACTAAAAATGTTGACTTCTCGTCCTTGACTTGGGGATGTAAATTACAAGTATCTCGGAAGTCGGAGTGGGTTTGCCTGATGGCAAAGGACACTGGTAATAAGGAAAGCTAACCCACATGCAACATTTAGTCTAGTGCACTAGGGTTAGTGTGTATGGACTACGCTTGAGTTCAAAGCGAGCGAGCGCAAAAAAAAAAAAATAACTTTTTTCTTTGTCTTCTCTCCCCTCCTCCCCCCCCCCCCCCATTTCTTATTCGTCCTTCTTCTTCCTCCTTGTTCTTCAGCTTCCTTCGTCTTCATCCTTCTACTCGTTTCCCCTTCTTATTTTTCTTCCTAGTCTTCTTCCTCTTCTTTCTTATATTTCTCCTTCCTCCCTCTCCCTGCATCTCCTCCTTCTCTTTCTTCCTTCTCCCACTCTCTACCCTCTTATTATCCCGCCCCTCTCAGACCTCCACGTCAATGACTCCAACACAAGCAATGGTTATGTTCAATCTCAGGCATCACCGTCTGGCCTCTGGCCGGAGGAAGATGGTTGATGCCACGTGAATCTACCGCATTTCCCTTCTGAAATATTCATTATCACCTCTCACTGGATGTAAGGGGTAGAGAAAAACTAATGAACATCAGCACCATAAGTAAGGCGGAGCGGGAACACAATAACGCCAGGCCTTACAAGTGTGCGACTGTGTCCAGGCATGTAAGACCACAAGCATGAAACGAGCACAATTACAGCCATTCAAACATTTTCAAAGAAGCAGATTCAAATACACGGATCTCTATTTACGAAAGAACAAATACGAGATAAAACAAAAGGGCCCCGACTATAACCAAACCGACAAGTCGACGGTTGAACGGGGTCATTCTTGTAAAGAACTGGAACTAGAATTGGAATGAACTTCTGTGGTTGAAAGCAGGGGCGTCACTAGGGGGGTGCGGGGGGTGCGGGCCGCACCGGGTGACACCATCAAGGGGTGACACCAAAATAAAAAAATTGCAAATTTGACAAAGCAGACATAGCTCTGTCTAGTCGGGTTTCATAACCGTTCATTGTTAATTTTATAAATTTTAATGTTAAATAACAAAAATTTAACTTTGTCCGAGTTTGTCGAAGTTCTTTATTTATGTTTTACCTGAAGTATTGAAGTTATATTGTTCAATTTGTTTTCTTTCTTATGTCCTTATTAACTTTTTGACTTATTTTACAAACATTACTATATGCGATTATATATGGTACAGGAACACTCGGAAGAAGACCATGGTGAAAGTCTAGAGGGGTGACACCAAGCGTTTACCGCACTGGGTGACACCAACCCCAGTGACGCCACTGGTTGAAAGGATAAGAATGCTTGTTCTTAAACTTCCGGTTCGTTGGTGGTGAGGTAGGCGGTTCAACCCCTACACCGGCATTAAATTGGGTTACGGCGTTGACGTATCGTTCACAAAACAATAGCAAATTACTAAACATTCAATTGCCTAGAATATCAACTTAGGGTTGACCGCAAAGTTTTTCACGGGACATGCATCATTGTTTATGCACATTTGATCGGAGGAGTAGGAGAGGGAAGAATCAAACAGCACTGCAGAAAGTAAGTTTGGTGAGCTAGCAATGACAATAATCCCCATCACTTGATGAACCGTCAATCCTTGCTTTTTGACTCTGTGTGCTGTGAGTAATTGCTGTCTAGCCAGTTGATGTAAAGTTATTATCACAGCAGATACCTCCGTGGGGCATGATACGAATTGTCTTCCCGACAATGGAACACAGGATCAAGATCTGGAGAGCTCGTGCATACTTAAAAATAAGTGTAGATGAGCAGCACCCTCTGCATGACGCTATATTTAGAGAAAAGGGTGACAGGCTAAAGAGGGGCAAATCATGGATGGGTCGGGCGGAAAATGTCGTCAGACAGGTCTGCAGTCTTACCAATATCAACCCCGGCAAGGAATGGGTGCCTCCAGCTGTTAAGTGCACTTTCTCCTGCATTATCACACTCGACAGACGGTGCAGAGAGCAGAACCCTGCCGCTGTCAATGCAGAGGTCAACGCGCTCATCTATGAACACCCAGATAGCCCCGAAGTGCTCATCTATACAAATGGATCTGTTGTAAAGCAGCAGAGAAGTGCGTGAGCATTTACAGCCCGTTCAGCGGGCCGAACCGTTCAAGAATCCAGTGGTGCCCATTCTATGACCATGAGCAGCATGACGATGGAGGTGATGGCAGTTACACAGGCTTTCATATGGCTGGAATCACAGCATTATACCAACGTGTGTGTACTAAGTGACTCAATGAGCATGATTCAGAAGGTCGAAGCTGGATCTGTACGTAGACAGTGGACTGATTCGCTGCGGAAGTCTGTTGTCCGTAAAGTCACCTTCATCTTCGTCCCGGGACATGCGGGAGTCGAGTAAAATGAACGAGCTGATAAACTGGCTGGCTCTGCACCCTCTGTAGATGGCCAGCTCATGGATGGTGTCGATGTTATTAACGTCCTTAAAGATATAGCGAGAACATAGGACTTTGACGTCAGCGAGTCCACATCGCTGTCCAGGATGAAAGACTTAGGAGTAAGAATCGGCACAGCCAGACGCGAGAGGTACATCGGGAAAACGAGGTGCCTCGTCAACCAACACAGAACTGGCACTATTAGCCACCGGACGCTGATGCATATGCTGGGAGGGGGGGGGAGGATCTGAGCACCTATGGACCTGTCCGGAATGCAATGAAGATACCCCAACTGATAACTGACGATACGAATATTAGGTCACGGAATGATGAGATGGAGTGGACAATTCCCTTCATTGCCGCCTTCCCTTACTAGAAATTGTGGAGACAATCAAGTTCTCATGTTGTGAAGCTGGATCGACACCAAAGCAGTACAGGTTGTTGAAATAATTTTTTTTTTTTTTTTGCGTTCGCTCGCTTTGAACTCAAGCGTAGAACATCTCAGCATACAATAGTACTTCTAACACACTGGACTGATTTTTGGTGTGGATTAACTTTCCCTATCCTTTGTCAACGCACTCCGACGTCTGAGTAATTCTGCCACTGCTGAGAATGAACTCGAAACAATGTTATGGTAAGAAAGCATACTCAGCGACTGCTCCCAAGATCTTTTGACTTCTAATCCTCTTGTACCAATGGACCATAGACAGTCAACAGGCTCAGGCCAAGACGTGTGTAGACTTTTTCATGAGAAGTTGAATTTTGCAGCTAAAGTTTTAAACGGAATGAGGCAGCCAGCTTCTTCAGCCGCATCCTGCAGCACGCATTCTTGGTTGTAGTGTTAGTTGTAACTGATTCAATGGCAGAAGATATCACCAAATGTGACCTTCCATTTCGACAGAAGGACGATATTTCGCCATGCTAGTGTCATCGTGCTATTTGTTTTGTTTCGTGGCATCTTCAATGGTCAATGAATGGAAATTTGCATTATAATACTCTTTCATTTGATTGTGTACCACATTTGGTCCAAACCTTCTTGTTGTTTGGCACTGAATCAGTTAACTGCTTCCCATATGGGTTCTGTAATACATATTACCACGATTACTACCTCATTTCCTGTGCTGTTCAAAACCTTTACCGCACAGAACGATCAGTACTGTAGGTCATCATTGTGTCTATTGATGTACTACCGTCTATTCATCTCACCTGCTTGATGTCAACAAATTATAAAAGTCCCCCGTACATACCTTAATGTCTACTGAACGAATGGTGCTGGGCCAATATATTTATACACAAATGGGCACTCCAGCTTTGACGTGGTCAGTATTTACTGCCATGTAATCTCTCTCACTTGGTGCACTATCTACACTTTCTGTCATGTTATCTCTTTCACTTGATGCACTATCTACACTTACTGTCATGTTATCTCTCTAGTTAGTTAGTTAGTTAGTCGCGGTTCCAACTTCACAGCAACGGGTCGTCCCCATTATGCTCCATTCCTGTGCCAGTGAATATCAGACAAAACACTCCCCACTGCCCAATGTGAAAAGTGGAAAAGACAAGAGTCTCGACAAACAACAGCCCGCACAGATACACTGCATAATGCCGCCGCCAGAATGTCAACACAATAGTCCCCCACAAAACACCCAGTTCATTTCTGATAGAATCGGCAGTCATTTTCCTATCTGGATGTTTCCTAGATGTTCACTCACACAGTCCACGAAATACAGTTCTTCGTCGACGGCAGTGGCAGTCAACCAGAAGCCCAGCAGCCACGCATTTCTGCATAAGGCAAAAACTGGTCAACTCTGGGACATAGCCATCTGTAATCGCTCCGAACATGCAGTCACGTTCCAAAAAACCTCAGGCAGATTCAAAAGCATTTCACATGAAACTCACAGCTCACAGTGTCGCACCACGCACTCACTCAGTAGCAGGGCGACGGAACCATCAAGCCTCCTTAGTCGCCTCTTACGACATGCATGGTAGGCTATCTCTCTAATTTGATGCACTATCTACATTTACTGCCATGTAATCTCTCTCACTTGATGCACTGTCTACATTTACTGCCATTTAATCTCTCTCACCTGATGCACTGTCTACACTTGCTGTCATATAATCTCTCTCACCCGATGCACTATCTACATTTACTGCCATGTAATCCCTCTCGCTTGGTGCACTGTCTACACTTGCTGCAATGTTATCTCTCTCACTTGGTGCACTATATACACATGCTGTCATGTAATCTCTATCACCTGATACACTGTCTACATTTATTGCCATGTAATCTCTATCACCTGATACACTGTCTACATTTATTGCCATGTAATCTCTCTCACCTGATGCACTGTCTACACTTGCTATCATGTAATCTCTCTCACCTGATGCGCTGTCTACATTTATTGCCATTAATCTCTCCCACGTGATGCATTGTCTACATCTACTGTCATGTAATCTCTCTCACCTGATGCACTATCTACATTTACTGTCATGCAATCTCTCTCACCTGATGCATTATCTTCATTTACTGTTATGTAATCTCTCACCTAATGCACTATCTACATTTACTGTCATGTAATCTCTCTCATCTGATGCACTATCTACATTTACTGTCATGTAATCTCTCTCATCTGATGCACTATCTACATTTACTGTCATGTAATCTCTCTCATCTGATGCACTATCTACATTTACTGTTATGTAATCTCTCACCTGATGCACTATCTACATTTCCTGTCATGTAATCTCTCTCACCTAATGCACTATCTACATTTACTGTCATGTAATCTCTCTCACCTAATGCACTATCTACATTTACTGTCATGTAATCTCTCTCACCTGATGCACTATCTACATTTACTGTCATGTAATCTCTCTCACCTAATGCACTATCTACATTTACTGTCATGTAATCTCTCTCACCTAATGCACTATCTACATTTACTGTCATGTAATCTCTCTCACCTAATGCACTATCTACATTTACTGTCATGTAATCTCTCTCACCTGATGCACTATCTACATTTACTGTCATGTAATCTCTCTCACCTAATGCACTATCTACATTTACTGTCATGTAATCTCTCTCACCTAATGCACTATCTACATTTACTGTCATGTAATCTCTCTCACCTAATGCACTATCTACATTTACTGTCATGTAATCTCTCTCACCTAATGCACTATCTACATTTACTGTCATGTAATCTCTCTCACCTAATGCACTATCTACATTTACTGTCATGTAATCTCTCTCACCTAATGCACTATCTACATTTACTGTCATGTAATCTCTCTCATCTGATGCACTATCTACATTTACTGTCATGTAATCTCTCTCATCTGATGCACTATCTACATTTACTGTCATGTAATCTCTCTCACCTGATGCACTATCTACATTTACTGTTATGTAATCTCTCACCTGATGCACTATCTACATTTCCTGTCATGCAATCTCTCTCACCTGATGCACTATCTACATTTACTGTTATGTAATCTCTCACCTGATGCACTATCTACATTTACTGTCATGCAACCTCTCTAACCTGATGCACTGTCTACATTTATTGCCATGTAATCTCTCTCGCCCGATCCACTATCTACATTTACTGCCATGTAATTTCTCTCACTTGGTGCACTGTCTACAATTGTTGCAATGTTATCTCTCTCACTTGGTGCACTATATACACATGCTGTCATGTAATCTCTATCACCTGATACACTGTCTACATTTATTGGCATGTAATCTCTCTCACCTGATGCACTGTCTACACTTGCTATCATGTAATCTCTCTCACCTGATGCGCTGTCTACATTTATTGCCATTAATCTCTCCCACGTGATGCATTGTCTACATTTACTGTCATATAATCTCTCTCACCTGATGCACTATCTACATTTACGGTCATGCAATCTCTCTCACCTGATGCACTATCTACATTTACTGTTATGTAATCTCTCACCTGATGCACTATCTACATTTACTGTCATGTAATCTCTCTCACCTGATGCACTATCTACATTTACTGTCATGTAATCTCTCTCACCTGATGCACTATCTACATTTACTGTCATGCAATCTCTCTCACCTGATACACTATCTACATTTACTGTTATGTAATCTCTCACCTGATGCACTATCTACATTTACTGTCATGCAATCTCTCTCACCTGATGCACTGTCTACATTTATTGCCATGTAATCTCTCTCGCCCAATCCACTATCTACATTTACTGCCATGTAATCTCTCCCAGCCGGCTTCGAGGTTATGACTTTTCTCCGTAATCTCGTATACTCTCGTGGGTAACGTGATGACGGTGAGAATCAGCAGTGGTTCGAATCGCATCAGTAACTTACGGGGTATGTGAGCCAGCCGCTCAGAAAGCAATGACAAACTACTGAGCATAATCTTGCCATGAAATCAACATACAGCTGGAAGATGCTGGTGTTGACAGCAATGTCCTGTAAAGGATATGAAAAAAAAAAAAAATCTCTCCCATGGGATGCACTATCTACATTTACTGTCATGTAATCTCTCTCACTTGGTGCACTGTTTACATTTACTGCCATGTAATCTCTCTCCCTTGATTTAGTATCTACATTTACTGCCATGTAATCTTTCTCACTTGATGCACTATCTACATTTACTGCCATGTAATCTCTCTCACTTGATGCACTATCTACGCTTACTGTCATGTAATCTCTCACTGGGTGCTCTGTCTACACTTGCTGTCACAGGCAGTAGCGGTTTTTCAATGGCTGGCACGCCTTTTGTCGGCCCAGTGGTCATCTGTTTGAATCTCTGTCAACTCAATGGTGTTTAATATTTGACTCCTCGGTGGACCCAGCCTTAAATGGGTACCCGGAACTGTTCTGGGTAGCAAAGGCGGCTGACATGATATTAACTGCATTACTCATCAAGACACGATAACATGCGGCTAGCACCACATTCTCAACATGCTTTCTGACGTGTCATTAACTTATTGTGTTGTTGTCCCACCTTATCTTTCGTCTGTCATGTCTACCTCACCTAATGTACTAGTATTGCTATCTGAAAACTTCTGTCTAACATATTAATCCTCCGTGTGTAACCGGGAACCCAAGGTGTTTTCACGCCTTTCACAATCCCATCATAGCAGGTTCATAGTTAGACAGGGCCAATTTGGAAGCAGATTGCTTTGCGTGTATTTTCAAAATGGTATAAGTGCCTTTCAAAAAGGCAATGGCAAATTACTGAACATACAATTGTCTAGAAACTCACAAACAGCTGGTATTGGTTGTGACATCCTATAAATGATGTGCAACTAATTTTAAGTTATGTCACGTAAGGATTTCTTCAGAAAACAGCAAGTTAAATGGTTTGGCCATGCAACTAGATTAACAACTAACAACATACCACAACAAGCAATAATGTATAGCAGAAGAGAAAGGTCACGTAAACGATGGGCAGAGTGAATAGCATAGTCCTTGGGAATCTTGATACATGAAAACCATAAACGAGCACTCCCCCACTGTTTATGCTTCACCTCGACACTGCAAGTACTCGTACAAGAGGAACATGATGAGATGAGTAAGGGCTAACCTTGAAACTTCCTGACCATTGCTGTCCATAGTTATCAGTCTTAAGTTTTCTTACTCTTACCCTTTCTTCCTGGGGTTTCAGAGATGCCGTGTAATCTTGTTAAGTGTTTTCTATTTCATCTTAAGATGTAAACATCTTATAATCCTGTTTAGCTCCTCCTCCTTAACCTGGGATGCAGCGAATGGTGTAGACATAAAACATCAATCAGAGACAATTTTTCACAGACACAAGACAGTAAGAGAAATCAGCTCCATTATTTCACAAACATCAGAAAAAATCAGACATCAATCTTTCATAGACAGACAGAAATAAGACATCAATTTCTGATACAAACCTCAGACATTAACTGTTGAAAAACACAACCTTTGACAGAAACAACAGAAATCTAATATCAATTTTTGATATATGCAACATACATCAAGTTTTCATAGACATAACGACTAAGACAGACTGACACACAAAAACTTAAGACATCAGTCATTGCTAAGATACAACAGAAATCAGTGATCTACACCAATCTATGATTACTACAACATAAATCAGACATTAATTTGTGATAGACGCAACACAATTAAGAGATTAATATTTGACAGGTACAACATAAATCTGACATTCATCACTAATATGTACAACAAACATCAGATGTCAATCTTTGGCAGCAACTAGATAATTCTGGCTTCAGTCTTTGAGTGACACTTCAGAAATCAGACATCACTCTGTGATAAATGCAACATACAACAGTCATCAAACCTTTATAGACATAACAGATGTCAGACACTAACCTCTAATACAACAGACATCTTGCATCAATCATTGATACATAAAACAGACATAAGACTTCAATCACTATTACACAACAGAAATCAGACAAAATGTGACAAGACACAACAGACATCATAATTCAATCACCATTAGACATCAGAAATCAAACAGTGACAGACACAACAGACTTCAATCACTATTAGACAACAGAAATGAAAATCACAAACATCAAACATTGATATGAATCATTGATAGAACACAATAAACATTAGACATCACTCACTGCTAGGTACAACAGAAATCAGACACCTACAACAATCTTTGAAAGACACAACAGAATTAAGACATCAATCACTGACAACTGAGAGACATCAAACACCAATCTTTGACAACCATGATACAAATAAAGCACAATTTCCTTAACATACAAATAACACAAGATGGCAACGTTTATCTTTCATAATTTTAATGAAAAAATAGGGAGGAACCAATCTTTCATTTACAATATAAAAGCATGGACATCATTGTTTGTTAAGAAACAATTCTGGAGAAAAATTGCACAAGCATTAATTTGTCTTAGATACAACATAATTCGGCAAGATATCTTTCATAAGCACGAAAGCATAAATTACTAATAACTCTAAGATCTCCTCCTGATAGATTGCATAAACGTTTACATAAACACATACAGTGTCTTCTAGTTGCATATTTATCATCACCACCACCCTCTTCACATAGCAGATACTTTGCAGAACATCCCTCTCATCATGGTCTTCCAGAAAGACTCTCAATCTTTCATCAGTTCCCACACTTATGCATTTTCATGCCCAGAGTTTCCTTAACGTCCCATGTCCACCTTCATGGTGGTCACCCCTTGCATCTTCGTCCAGAAACCACCTTTCTTAGCCACAACTGCACATGATTCAATACCAGGGCAGAATTTCTCAGTTTAAAGAAACCACACAAATGAATGGAGTTCATTTTTCAGTTCAAATTTATACAGACTTTGGTTGATTATCCATGTACTTTCAAAGTTACATAGACTTACAACATTCAACTCACAGTTACATGGACTTTCAAAGTTACATAGACCTGGGATATCCATGTGCTTTCAAAGTTACATAGACTTGGGATATCCATGTCACTTGGGATATCCATATACTTTCAAATTTATAGACCTGGGATATCCATGTGTACTTTCAAAGTAACAAAGCCTCAGGATATCCATGTGTACTTTCAAAGTAATATAGACTTGCGATATCCATGTGTACTTTCAAAGTTACATAGACCTGGGATATCCATGTGTACTTTCAAAGTCTCGGGATATTCATGTGTACTTTCAAAGTTATAATCTTGGGATATCCATGTACTTTCAAAGTTATACAGTCAATGGCTACTCATATATGCTGCTAAAGTTACATAAATTTGGATTATCCATGTGTACTTTCAAAGTCACATAGTCACTGACTACTCATGTAATTGTCAACATTACATTGACTTTATATATCAATGTGCGCTTTCAAAGTTACACAGATATGGGAATATCCATGTACTTTTAAAATTACACAGACTTGACATATCCATTTACTTTCATACAAACCTGCTCAGAGGCTACTCATGTGTATTGTCAAAGCTGTGTAGACTTGAGATATACATGCTTACTTTCAAAGCTACATGGACACTGATTATCCATGTATACTTTTTCAAAGCTGCATAAACTTTGGACAACCATGTACTTTCACAATTACATGGTTGTTGATTACCTATGCATACTTTCAAAGATGCACAGACATGGGATATTTGTAGATGTTCTTTCAAAGCTATTAGGCTCATTCATGTATACTTTCAATAATGCATAGATTGTGATATATTCAAAAGTACTTTGAAAGCTGCTGTATGGTTGTTGAATACTCAAACATACTTTCAAAAGTTGCCCAATATGAGATATTATCTACATTCACCGTTTATGGTCAAAGATTACACATTTTAAAAGATGTACAGACTTGGGATATCCTTATGTACTTTTCAAAGCTGCATGGTCATTGATTAATTATTCATTCATACTTTCCTAAATTTGTACAAGATGGAAGAACCAATGGCTGTACAGAAGGACCAATTATAACTGAATGGAAGAACCAATGGTTGTACAGAAGGACCAATGGCTGGATGGTAGGACCAATTATAACTGTATGGAAGGACCAATTATAACAGGATGGAAGGACCAATTACTGGATGGAAGGACCAAATATAAAAAAAGTCACTTAAAAGTCGACAGGGTTGACTTCATTGCACCGGATTTTATCCCATATGGCTCGGTCTATTTCCGGAGCACGGAAAGCATCGCACAAAGCACGAACTCCATAGCTTTTAGCGACGACCCACAGGAATCTCCGAAACATTTAACTCGTAAACCGAAGGACGCGGCCCGGAATCGAACCCACAACCTTTGGAGCACGAGTCAAACAGCTTGACCACTTCGCCACAGAGACTGCCAAGGACCAAATATAATAGGATGGAAGGACCAATTATAACAGGGTGGAAGGACCGATTACTGGGTGGAAAGACCATTGATTGTACAGAAGAACTGATGACTGGATGGAAGAACCAATTTCTTGATGGAAGGACCAATTACTGGATGCAAAGACAATTGGTTGTACAGAAGGACCAATGACTGGATGGAAAGACCATTGATTGTACAGAAGGAAAAATGACTTGATAGAAGATCTAATATTCCATGGAAGAGCCAATGACTGAATGGAAGTCATGTTGGAAGGTCAAATGTTAGATGGAAGACTCTTTTGGAAGGACCCAATGACTGTATAGATAGACCAATGATTGGATGGAAGGATATGAATGCATGGAAGTTAGATAGAAGGACCTGGTGAAAGGGCCAGTGACTAGATGGAAGGACCTAGAAGATCTAATGTTAGCTGCAAGAAACTGATGCAAGATCCAATGTTTGTTGGAAGGACTTGATGGAAGATCCAATATTAGATGGAAGGATGTGGTGGAAGGACCAATGACTGGAAGGAAGGATTAATAAATGAATGGAAATACAAATAAGTGTATGAAATTGTGAAATATTGGTATCAACATCTGGAAGGCTGGATGATAGGACCAGATGAAGGACCAACACCTGAAAAGCAAAGGCAATGGTTGGATGGTAGGACCAGATGAAGGACAAATATCTGGAGAGTAAGGGCAATGGTTGGATGGTAGGACCAGTTGAAGGATAAATATCTGGAGAGTAAGGGCAATGGTTGGATGGTAGGACCAGATGAAGGACAAATCTCTGGAGAGTAAGGGCAATGGCTGGATGGTAGGACCAGATGAAGGACCAACATCTGGAAGACAAGGGCAATGGAAAATACTGACGATGGAAACTAAGTAAAAAAAAGCAAATAAAATGTTTTGGTACTCTTTATAACCAAGTACATGTAGATCAGCATGGTCAAATGGATAAGAACACATGTTCTTAAAAACCTTGTGTGCTGATGCCACGGTAAGTGATTCAACACCTACACCAGACAGTTGGACTGAAATGTTGACCTATCATCCTTGACTTGGGGATGTAAATTACAAGCACCTCTGAAGTCAGAGTGGGTTTGCTTGATGGCGAGGAACACTGCTAATTTTATGTTTTTTTTATGTTGCATATCCCTTACAGGACATTGCAGTCAACACCAGCATCTTTCAGCTGCTGTTGATTTACTAGGCAAGATTACGCTCAGTAGTTTGCCATTGTTTTCTGAGCGACCGGCTCACATACCCCCGTAAGTAACCAATGTGGCGCGATCCGCTACCGAATCTTGAGCAACTGCGTTACTCATGTTTACGCAAAGTGTGAGAAACTGCTTCACACTGCTCTCTTCACACTGCTAATAGGGAAAGCTAATCCATACGCACAATTCAGTCCAGCACTACTCGAAGTAGTGTGTATGGACTATGTTTGAGTTCAAAGCAAACAAGTGCAAAAAACCAAAACCCAAGTATAGAAGAGGAACATGACTAAATAAACTGACAGATCCACAACCAACTAAACAAGTAAAACATCACAAACATGAGGAACAAATCTCTTGTGTCAACCATGTGAAAGACTGCACAGCAAATGATGTAGCAAAGAGGCTGACCTGTAATTAGGTTTCTCCTAGTAGTCCATGTCATGTCTGATCCATGGCATCAGTGATCATGTCTGTCCACAGCCTCCTGTCTCGTGTACTGCCAATCATTTCTAATACAGATGATTCTCCATGCTATTATGTTAAACTGTCCAGGATCTTCCCTCGTGGTCTTCCCCTGCCTCTCCTCCCCTCCAACTTTCCTGTTGTTCTGACATACTAAAGCTTTCCCCTTGTGATCTGTGATTGCCATTAAGTGTTGTAGGAAGTGTTCATTTCTCATTTGTGCCAGGTGGGTTGCTCTGATCATCCAGATTTCTTATTGTCTATAGGACAATTCTGATGAGTTCAGTCCATCTGTATCCAAGTCTTCCTTGAACTTTACAATCATATATTTTACTGCTGTAGCAAGTAGTCGCAGATGATCAGGATCTCATCTCATTCCTTGTGGTGTCGAGGTGAAGTATAAACAGTGGGAGAGCGCCCACTTCCCATGGACTCTGCTATTCCCTGTGTCCACCGTTTATGTGGCCAGCCTCGTATTCTGTTTCCATTTGGTTTGGATATCACTGCTTGTTGTGGTATACTGATAGTTTGGTTGGTAACCTAACTACATGGCTAAACCATTTGACTTGCTGCCTTCTGATAAAATCTAGTGCAGCTATAACCCACTTTAGTATTGATTTCTTCATGTCTGATTTTTATCTCTTCTTGTTACATTGAGTATTCTTCTCATGAATCTCATTTCTGTAGTGATTTTTCTTTTATCTTTTTCTATCATTGTCCGGGTTTGGTATAAATATAATGTTGATCAGGCTTTTACATCCTATTGTTATATCCTGCTGCAGTCATTATTTCTCTATTCTTATTTATTATCATAAGATGGCTGCACTACTTTACTTTCTTCTTCTGCCCTTTACCCCCCACTGGGTCATAGACTTTCAACCAACCAACACCAAGCCATCTCATCCCCTTTCATGTACCCCCAATGTGATTCATCTGTGTGTTTTAATTAACCAACCAACACCAAGCTATCCCATCCCCTTCCATGTACCCCCAATATGATTCATCTCCGTGTGTTTTAAAGTCTCCCGTTATTTTGTTTGCCTTGTGGGTATCAGACAAGAGACTGTCTAGTTATTTCAGGTTTTCTCAGTGTTTGTCCTAACCTGCACCAGCTTCATATCACCACCTCTTGATGCACCGGTTTGTTTAGTTCTCTCCATGAACATACATTTGTGATTCTGTCACACCATTTTAGTCTGATTATTCTGTGCAGGCACAAGTGAATATTTGTAGTTAGGTGTAATTCTTATAGTTGTTCTCCATGTCTCTGCCCCATACAGCAGTACTGATTTACCATTCGGGTTACACGTTCTAAGTTTAACTTCCACAAAGTTCCAAGTGCTATAAAAGCTCGTCTTGCCTTTTGTATTCTAATATTAGTATCTCTGTTTCTCCATTTGGCTGCACATTGCTTCTCAAATAGGTATTAGATTCTGCCTCTTGAAGTGGGGTTTCACCAAGAAAAATAAGGTTAATTGCTTGGTGTAATCTCATTATCTTGGTCTCTCCTCTTTATTTTCAGTCCAACTACAGATTCTGTACATGATGTTCCAGTAATTGTAATGCCATTGTTCCCTCATGTCAATCCTTGACATGCATCCCTGTGCTGTCCCCTCATGTGTCAATCCTTGACAAGCATCCCTATGCTGTCTCCTAATGTGTTAATCACCGATATTGTTCTCACTGTCCCCTCATATCTCTGACATGCATACTTGTGCTGTCTCCTCATGTGTTAATCACTGGCATTGTTCTCACGGTCCCCCGTGTCAATCCCTGACATGTATCCCTGTGCTGTCTCCTCGTGTGTTAATCACTGACATTGTTCTTACTGCCCCCTCATGTGTCAATCCCTGATACGCAACCCTGTGCACACACTGTTCTCTGATGAACCCACCTACCACCTTCTCTTCAAATGTCTTGTACTTTCAAACATCAGGGGAAAGCTACTACAGCCATCTCCAACAGTTACACTCACTCTACAGATCCCTGGAACAGCTGCTGAGGATTTGCACCTGCATAAGTATGGCATTGTGTTGCCAAAAGTAGACAGCAGATTTGCAATCAATAACATCCGTCTCACCAAATACTCTCCTCAAGCATCTCATTTCACACATCTCATCTTCTTCACATCTCATTTCACATGACTCATTCTCATCAATTCATGGTACACATCATCTAATTCCATATGACTCATCCAGCTTTCATCTCATTTCACTGTATTTATCCTCTTTTCATCTCAATTCCCATTGCTTATTTTCCTTTCATCTCATTCCACATTGTTTATCCTCTTCTCATCTTATTTCACAATGTTTAGCCTCTCATCTCATTCCAGTGTTTATCCTCCTTTCATCTCATTCCAGTGTTTATCCTCCTTTCATCTCATTCCAGTGTTTATCCTCCTCTCATCTCATTTCAAACTAACATTTCCTGGTATCTGTTATGGTCCACCTGAGGGCCAAGGTCAATCTACCTTGAGGTGAATTGAACACATAACCACTGGGCCAGCAGGTAAGCATACTAGGCACTGCATTACCGTGGCTCCCTAGCTTCTACACACAGCATAATTCCAGACCTGGTTCTGAACCAGCCAGAGATGCAACACTCCCTAGTAACTGAGCCTATGCGGTTTCAAACAGACAAATAAAGTAACAATCAATGAGTCAATAATTTATTTATACAATCCAGCAATGAAGGAAGCTTAGGAAGTGACATAAAGTCAAATAATAGAACAAAAATATTGTTAACCAGATGCAACTTATAAACAATTCACAATATTTAAATATGCAGAAGCCACAAACAATAAGAAGCATGGTTTATTGTGTCTTTAACATCCTTTGTCCACCATCACGTTGATCAACCCTGCCTCTGCTTCCAGGAACCATGCCTTTCATCAATGTTCTATCTAAACCACTGTAATGTTTCATATGGGCAAAGTATTTCAGTTTCCCAAATGTGATGCTGTTTATGAGCCAGCTTTCTTTCGATATTCATATCTTGTAGAGCAGTGGTTCTCAACCGGTGGGGAATTCCCCCCCCCCAGGGGGGAATTTCATGGTTTCCAGGGGGGGAATGAAGACCATTTCAAGATCGTGTTAATACAAGAACCGATTACTTGACATAGTTTTTCCCTTCATACTTTACAGTTATGTATGTCTCGTCCTTCTAAAATTCATTTTATAAAGTAAGTAGACCCACAAATCATGTTTTATGTGGATGTCTAGACTTGTTTTAGTATATGCTATTACATTTGCCTTTCACTTTTACGTATACTGTGTAGGGGTGAGGGGATTTTTAGATAGGAAATATGAAAGGGGGGGGGGGGGGATGACGTTCTGAAAATACGGTGAAGGGGGGAACGGGCCAAATTTTTGATAGGAAGGGGGGGGGGGGGGGGAATGGCGTTCTGAAAATATGGTGAAGGGGGGAATGGGCCAAAAAAGGTTGAGAACCACTGTTGTAGAGAGTCAGTATTTTTATTCTTTGTGCCATGATAAAAGGCTGTCATGAATTTTCACACACTGTTTTCCTATGTCTCTCTTTCTAAACCTTTCAAGTTCTAACAATACATTCCAGTTTTTCTCTTTTCATAACTTGAAAAGATTATTCATAACTTGAAAAACAAACATACGACCGATGTTTTTGATGTTTGTGATAAACTGTCTTTGTGACTCAGCCTCTTTATAAACATTTAGATTACACATTCTGGCTTTCCGAGGAATTTTCTCTGAGTACATCAATGAAAACGAGAACATGAAATAAATTTCATTTCACAATTCTCAAGGTGCTTTCAACATTCTTCTGTAAAACCAGATATAAAACTCCAGTCGTATATAAATGTAAAAAAAGAAAATAAATGGAAAATAAATGGACAGTAATTTCTCAAAACTATAATAATAATCAAGTGCCTTGCCAACTGGCCTTGGGGATAAAGCTCCTCCACAGCTCTCATTATCATCAATTCATGTGGAATTATCTTTCCATGCAACAATGCAACGCTGTCAAGAATCTCTATTTGTTCATTCAATCATGCCAGTTGTTACAGTATACTCAGGCTATTCTCTCTCTGGCTACAAATTCCCCCAAAAGTACAGCCACCAAACAGCAAGCACACAAACATAAATAAAGCAAGGGCAAACAAATAAATCCAAATAGTCTACATGATCTATAAAATTCACAATTAATCAAACCAGAACTTCATTCTCTGTAAGAATAAAAAAGCAAATAACCCCATAACCCCCCCCCCCCCCCCCCCCCCCCACACACAGCAAATTGCAAACATTCTGAATAAAAAATGCAATGCTTATTCCACAACCAGATTTCATATTTCATTTGAAAGTGTCGATGTTATGAAAACATGAAGAATACATTAATAAATGTAAAAAAATATGTTATTTCAAGAAACATTTTGTACAATTTATACAGGGATATACAATGGGAGTCATAGAATTTGAGTGTGTGCATTTTGTGTAAAGTTTTCCAAACAGATAAAATGGGATATTTACAGTGGTAGGCTTATGCCATTAAGAAGCTCTCTGACATTGGGCTGGAGTCTGTTAACATTGAAATACCCAAAACTTGTGGAGGAAACATGACGAACCTAGGCCTCAACTCAGCCGGTCCTTATGAGCTGTGTTGAATCATAGCTTGGTAACATTCTAACAGACCTCTCAGCCAGTATGCATGTGATGTGTTGAATCATAGCTTGGTAACATTCTAATAGACCTCTCAGCCAGTCTGCATGTGATGTGTTGAATCATAACTCTGTTACATTCTAACAGACCTCTCAGCCAGTATGCATGTGCTGTGTTGAATCATAGCTTGGTTACATTCACCTCTCAGCCAGTATGCATGTGATGTGTTGAATTATAGCTTGGTTACATTCTAACAGACCTCTCAGCCAGTATGCATGTGATGTGTTGAATCATAGCTTGGTTACATTCTAACAGACTTCTCAGCCAGTCTGCATGTGATGTGTTGAATCATAGCTTGGTTACATTCTAACAGACTTCTCAGCCAGTATGCATGTGATGTGTGTGTTGAATCATAGCTTGGTTACATTCTAACAGACCTCTCAGCCAGTATGCATGTGATGTGTTGAATCATAGCTTGGTTACATTCTAACAGACTTCTCAGCCAGTATGCATGTGATGTGTGTGTTGAATCATAGCTTGGTTACATTCTAACAGACCTCTCAGCCAGTATGCATGTGATGTGTTGAATCATAGCTTGGTTACATTCTAACAGACCTCTCAGCCAGTATACATGTGATGTGTGTGTTGAATCATAGCTTGGTTAAATTCTAACAGACCTCTCAGCCAGTCTGCATGTGTGTGTTGAATCATAGCCTGGTTACATTCTAACAGACTTCTCAGCCGCAAATGTAATGGTTCTGTGCCGTCTTGCCCACACTGCTGGGTTCTGAACTCAGTGAAGGGGAGGAAAGCTCTACAATTTAGCCCTGTGGGTAGTGCTTCACCAATGGGATGAGAGGACAGTCTGTACGGCAACCACACTCCCATAGGTGCAAACCTTTTCTGGGCTCAAACAACCCATACACCAATGCACTCGACTTTAAAGTCAGGCTCCCAGTAGATTTTAAACACTGAAGCCCATAAGAATAGGTTACACAATTTATTGCCTGACATATTCAACTGCATCTCATCGGGTGCATACAGCAGCGCTATATATCATATGTGGTGAATAGATTAATCATAGTCATAAACATAGTCACTGACATTGGGTTAACTCTGGAGCGATGTAATCCCCATAGTAATCAGAGTCACTATGAAATCTTTCTATCGACACAACCCCAGTTTTAGACGCTTAAATACCCGGGAAGGTTAACCCGGTCAACAAATGCCAGCCTAAAGGCGCAAATAAACAGGCACAACACAATTATGTCTGGGGAAAAACAACACTCCAGATGAATGCAGAAGATGCCTAACTGCTATGGCCTGGATGTATTTGAGTAATTTGTTTATTGTTAAATGAATACTGCATACAAAAACTTGATTAACTTTATGGCAATGAATTGTGCAACTAATGTTTGTGGTTTCTGTTTAAATTCACTAAGAGAATGCATTGAATTCCAGTAGATTCACCAAACAAATCATAAAACAACACTTATTGTGTGTTGACGTCCACACAATGATGAAGTCAGTCTCATGTTTAAAATAAAATATTGCATATGCAGGTGATTATCTGTGAGACATCTGTATTAATCAGGACGCCCAATCGGCTGTAGTGTGACTATTATGTCTGTAATCTATCAATCGTCCATATGTTACCAGAACCCATATGGGAAGCAAAGAATAGGAACTCTAACCGACCATGCATGTCGTAACTGGCAAATAAGGAGGGTTAGTGTGAGACTGGCTGACCTCATCCTGTAGATAACTAGCTGCACATCCAACTACACATGAACAAGTCTAGACAGGGCCTGGTATGAGTTGGTGGAGGGCTCATCCTCTTCTACAGTGGTTCTCAACCGGTGGGGAATTTCTCCCCCCCCCCTCCTGGGGGGAATTTTAGGGTTTCCGGGGGATTGAGATTATTTCAAGATCGCATTAATACAAGAACCAGTTACTTGATATTGTTTTTCCCTCTAAATTTTACGGTTCTGTACTTCTCGCCCTAATGAAATTTGTTCTATAACGTAAGTAGACCCGCAAATCACGTTTTATGTAGATGTCTAGACTTGTTCTAGTATGTGTTATTAAATTTAGCTTCCATTTTTATGTATATTATGTAAGGGTGGGGGTGGGATTTATAGGGAGGAAATTCAAAGGGGGGGGGGGGGGGGAATGACAATCTGAACAAATGGTAAAGGGGGGCAAGGGCCAAAAAAGGTTGAGAACCACTGCTCTACTAGGAGATGCCAGGCAGCAGCGGTGGCAGAAGAAGAAGAAGAAGAAGAAGAAGAAGAAGAAGAAGAAGAAGAAGAAGAAGAAGAAGAAGAAGAAGAAGAAGAAGAATCCATCATCTATCTGATCTTGGTCAGGCCAAATAGTGTGCATGCATGTGTGTGCATTAAACTGCTTTGGAATTGATGTTCTCCCTACATGGAGCTTACTTCAAAACCTAACAAGTGACTCCATCTCTCCACAAAACATCAGGGTTAAGCTGGTTATTTGTTAAATTAACTCTTCTCTTCCAGACATTGCATAATTTGAATTAATCTCACACTGATGATTTGTTAAATCACTTCTTCATTCTCAGAAAATGTCGCAGCAGATGACCAAGGAAGACAACATCCACAACACAGCAAGCATAGATTATCACTTCCACAGAAGAAGCACAAACTGTGCTGTGAGACTGATTGATTGATTGATTGATTTAGGAATCGACATCACAGCATTCGGGGCATTCCCATAAGCACTCCGTCCCTATCCTCAGCAGCCAGCGAAGAGTTCCAACACCAATAGTACCAGTAGCAATCTGATTATATGTCCATCTCGCCTTTCCTCTGAGCGTTGAGCGTCGGCCAGATCCCCTCGTCACTCCTCGCTATCTCATTCTTGCCAGACCATGGTGATCCATTTGCTCCTTCATCAATACTCCACCAAGTTCTGCAGAGCCAGCCAATCTGTCCGCCTGTTCATTTCCCAGCACACCGGCATGCCCCGGAGAAAACATCCAGCTTAAGAATGGAGGTGGAGGCAGTCACTGCGGCTCTCCGCTGGATGGAGAATACGACACACACACATCGTGATTGTAACTGACTCAGAAAGCATGTTGACGAGGGTGAGTACGGGCAGGCTTCATGAGTGGCTTGCTTCGCTTCAGAGGTCACTGTGCTGTGTGTTAGAATATCTATCCACATGCCCTTAATATGTTTAGACCAAATGTACAGAATCTAATAGTGTGCTATGCACTGCGTAATACAAAAACAAGGTGGTGACCACTGCTGAGATGATACCGGAAATCAAATGAGGACAAACTTCAAGAATATAACTAGCAAACTCAATGAAAGGGAAAACACATGGATACAAGAAAATGGTTTGACCAAAGTCTCTATCAATGAACAAACAAAATAAAACACAAGAATACTTAGCTGGAAAGTTAACATGCCACAATCACATGTGAATTACTTATCTGTGACTGTGATACATGAATGTGTTTATATGTCCTCGCACGCGAGTGTGTCTGCAACTGTGTAATTTTGTACTGAAATACAGGCTTCTATTTTCTATGTCTATTATTTGTATCAATGTTTATTTTTCCTCTTTCCCTTTCTGTTTCCTCTCATTTTTTGTGTGTGGACAGTTCTCAGTCTATGGATTATAACAGTTCAGGGAAGCATCCCTTTCTAATTTTATTTGTTATATCATTTTACTGTTTTGTATCTGTTGCTGTATTGATGAAAAGATTTGCTTGTATCCTTGTATCTATGTGTCTTCCTTATTGTCAAGCTTCCTAGTCAAATTGTGTGTTCTTTCTGTTGCTTGACAAAGGTGAATAACAGCTGATAACACATGATACGTTGTTTGAGACAGAAAGAACTAAAGCAGTAGAACAATTGCCTGAAAAAGTTTATCCAAGTGTCTGCCCTAATAATAGCACGAGGATGAAATGATAAACATGGCAGTTTGACAACTGCTGCCAAGCTATATATATGGTACATAAGTTCAGCCCATCATAAAACACATCATGTTATTAACATATTATATCAGAATTGCTGTATACAATAAACTCTGAGATGGTACACATTCAGTCTTCATTATAGTTAGATATCTTTGAGTCAGATAGACACCGCGATAGACCACTCTTGATTTGACAAGTTTAGCTGTAGCAGACACCAAGACAGATTATACATTCAATGACAAGTTTAACTGTAGCAGACAACAAGTTAGATCAATCATTCAATGACAAGTTTAACTGTAGCAGACAACCAGATAGATCATTTATTTAATGACAAGTTTAACTGTAGCAGACAACCAGATAGATCATTCATTCAGTGACAAGTTTAACTGTAGCAGACAACCAGATAGATCATTCATTCAATGACAAGTTTAACTGTAGCAGACAACCAGATAGATCATTCATTCAATGACAAGTTTAACTGTAGCAGACAACCAGATAGATCATTCATTCAATGACAAGTTTAACTGTAGCAGACAACAAGATAGATCATTCATTCAATGACAAGTTTAACTGTAGCAGACAACCAGATAGATCATTCATTCAGTGACAAGTTTAACTGTAGCAGACAACCAGATAGATCATTCATTCAGTGACAAGTTTAATTATAGCAGACAACAAGATAGATCATTCATTCAATGACAAGTTTAATTATAGCAGACAACAAGATAGATAGATAATTAAATGGCAAGTTTAACTGTAGCTGACAACAAGATAGATCATTCATTCAATGACAAGTTTAATTGTAGCAGACAAAATAGATCACTCATTCAATGACAAGTTTAACTGTAGCTGACACCAAGACAGATCATTCATTCACTGACAAATTTAACTGTAGCAGACACCAAGACAGATCATTCATTCAATGACAAATTTAACTGTAGCAGACACCAAGACAGATCACGCATTCAGAAAAGATCTTAGACATCAAGTCAGAGAATGAACAGATCTCACATCACACAGCAAGTCAGATTATTATCAACAGTCTATACAATTAACATCAAGAAAGGTATAACTAAATATGCTACCAACTTTGTGTAAAAACTGGCAAGTTCAATTCATAGCAAAGATCGGCTTGCATCAATAGCAGTAACAAATTCCACAGTTAACAACATGAATCACTAAATAAAAAGATCTGATTGCATAATCTCTTTACTTTATACATGATTATGAGAACGACAGAGCATTCTTCTTCTTCTTCGTTCATCCGGAGTTTTTTTTCGGACGTGATTGCGTTGTGCCTGCTTACAGCAGAGCTGCGTTCTTGCGCCGTTAGGCCGACACATCCGACTTCTGCGGGCATTTGTTGACCGGGTTAACCATCCCGGGGGACAGAGCATTCATTATTATAGAAATGCTCTGCTTGATTTATCTTTAATCAGAAATTCTACATTTAAGACTAAGACAGAGAAATCATTCAGTGAAAACAACCATTTGATTCATTGTTAGTCAAATTGTAAGCAACGCAAAGCTAGCAAAATCAATCAATGAAAAGATCCGCTTGCTTGATTAATCTTCACTTAATAATTCATACTTCAGCCAAGATAGAGAAATCTTTCAATGGGCAGATCAGCATGATTAATTTTTAGCCAAATAGTCTGAAGTAAGGCAAAGATAGAGAAATCATTTCAGCAAAAACATGAGCTTCGTTCATCTTTAATCAAATATTCCATAGTTAGGGCCATAATAGAGAAGTCATTCAGCGAAAAGTGAGCCTGATGTATCGTTATTCCATTCTATACTTAAGACAGAAATAATTCAATGAAAATATCTGCTTGATTCATGTTCAGTCCAATAGTCTGTATAGAAAAGGTTAAAAAAAAAGTGAAATCATCCTGTGAAAAGATTTGCTTGACAGATATATCAGTAAACATTTAATTCTTAAAGCCAAGATAAGACAGTTATCCAGTAAAAAGATCACTTAATCTTTAGTCATATATTCTATGCATGAGACCAAGATATGGAAACCGTACAGTAAACAGATACATTTGATTCAACTATAGTCATATATTTCATACTTAACGTCAAGAAAGAGAAATCATTCAGGAAAAAGATTAGCTTGATTAATCTACAGTCAAACATTCTATGCATAGGGCTAAGACAGGGAAAGCATAGCGAAAATATGCACTTGATTCATCCACAGTTAAATATTCCATACATAAGGCCAAGACAAAGAAATCATTTCAGTGAAAAGATCATCTTGACTCATCAATAGTCAAATATTCTGTTAAACCATTCAGTGAAAAGATCAGACTGATTAATCTTTAATCAAATATTGTGTGCTCGAGGCTGAAATACATAAATCATACAGTGAAAGGTGATTCACCTTTAGTCAAATATTCCACAGTTATGACCAAAACAAAGAAATCAGTGCACAAACTCTGTAGCACCAAAATCAAACATCGTATAAATAGTCTTCTGTGGGTATTTTCTTTATTTCAAATTCAGCCTGGGCAGTGCCTTATTTGGCCAGCTCTTCTGGACGTCCAACTGTAGATGTATGTTCAGTGCCCTTGTTCAAAGCCCCATTGAGGCATGGTTTGTTAACTGATCTGAGCTCCCGTAATGACCCAGACTTAAGTGGGTACCAGTTAATGTGCAGGAAAGTAAAAGCAATTGGTGTGACACTGACCCCACTCCCCATCATCTGCCAATCAATCTATAAACTATGGCGCTAACACCATATACCTAATACACCTCAAGGGGTGAAAAGAATCCCTTACATTTTACCATCTACCCAACACACCCCAAGATGTGGACAGGGTCCCTGACATTTTATCATCTACCCAACACACCCCAAGTAATGGACAGGGTCCCTGACATTTTACCATCTACCCAACACACCCCAAGATGTGGACAGGGTCCCTGACATTTTACCTTCTACCCAACACACCCCAAGATGTGGACAGGGTCCTTTACTTACTGAACTTTTTATCCAAGAAGGTTGGATGTTCAAGCCACTACCCCGGAACCCAAATGAAGTATATGGTCTCTTAATTTTGTCAACAAACCCACACCTTCAACACAATGAACTGTACCAGGTCTGATCAAGTTAGAGATGACTGGGCATAATAATTCCAGGGTGGTCATCACATTAGGGAGGCACTACAGAGGCCAGGTTCCCATCGAGGTTAACACTGATATAAGGGCAATGATAGAGCAGCCTTCTCACACTGACACCATCATCCTCCACACAGAAGGATGGTGAAGTGTGGGTCAAGCACAGATACTTAAGAGATGGCTGCTGCACTGGAGGACTGAGCATGCATACTCAGTGTGTGGGGATGTCGATCTTGATAACACAACATAAATTATAAATGGAGATCACACTTCTAAGCCACTCCATCTTGGAATTGTGTAGGATTGTGTGCTTGAGAAAGAGAGTGGGACACCCCCGAAACAAACCCAACATTTATCTTATTATATGTAGACTGAATGAGCTAGGTTCCTTTCTAAACATAAACATCAGCAAGTATTCATTGAATAGAGCTGTGACATTTGTAGGCAGTTTCACAGCCAACAGCAAGCCTGAGTGTTACTTTCATAAAAACTTCTGCTGTTGTCAACTGCAAATGGTTAACATAAGCCAGATAAAGATTCTATAAATGAACAGTTCTGCTTGGTTCATCTGTAGTCAAAGTTTCCATATCTACAACCAAGATAGAACACACTTTGAAAACTTCTGCTTGACTCATCTTTAGCCAAAGCTTACATGGTAACAACCAAGACACAACACATACTCATTAAAAGTATCTTTCGCATTATATTTATATAATAATTTCTACAATTAGGAAAAAAGTATTCATCCAATTAAAGGTTCTGCCGGATTTATCTTTAGCAAAAGTGTCCATATTTATAGAACATTCACCCAGGGTTCTGTGCACTGACTATAAACAATAATGTCACTAGTTAAGGAGGCAAGATAAAGTATTCACTCAATAAAAAGATCTGTCTGTATTGCCTTCAGATAACAGTTTAAACATAAAAATACCAGCATCCTACAGCATTGATTCTACCAGAAGATTGCATACAGTTTAGTATAATAGTTGCAATAGCTGAAAGTAAGATAAGATATTCATCCAATGAAAGTACCTTGTGCATTATTTGCAGACAATAATGTCATTTGTTAAGAAGGCAAGATAAAATACTCAATCAATAAAAAAGATCTGTCGGCACTACTCTAAGATAACAGTTTAATTAGAAAAATACAAGCATGATCCACATTGATTTAGTTTAATACATACCATAGCTGAAAGTAAGATAAGACAATCACTCAATGAAAAGATCTATTTGCATTATCTTTAGGTATATATCAACAAAATAATGAAAGAAGGAGCAGGCATTCATTCACTGAAAATACGAGGCGGTTTCAAATGAAAAGCTTAAAAGTGTGATAGACATTCCAATAACCATGCCATTGTCTTGTAATCTGTCAGTTTTGTTGTTAAGGAAGTCAAGAGTGTTGAGCATGTGAAATCATGACAGCTTAAAGATGGCTGCCCCACTTTTGACAAGCATGAAAGAAAAACTTCTGTTATATTGTTTGATTAGTGAAAGGGTGAACTCTATAGAAATTCATCAGCAAATGAACATCCGGTATGCTGCTGCATGCCTATCAGTCCAGCAAGTGTATGAGTGGAACAGGAAGTTTCAAAACAGCATGACTTCTGTGACTGACTGTTCACGGCCGGGTCAGGCACACTGAGTAGTGGACCCAAGATAATTCTACATGAATCCAAACACTTTATCGGAGCTGGAGGACTTGCGTTGAATGCAGTGGTGACTACATCGAAAAATTATATATTTGTTCATTATTTTTTCAGAATATATATTTTTTAAAAAAATTAAAGTTTTCATTTGAAGCTCCCTCATATCTGTATTATAAAGCAAGATAGAGCATTCATTCAATGAAAATATCTGTATACACAGCAAGACAAATCATTCAGTCAATGAAAATATCTGTATGATACAGCAAGACAGACCATTCATTCAATGAAAATATCAGTATTATACAGCAAGATGCATCATTCAGTCAATGAAAATATCAGTATGATACAGCAAGACAGACCATTCATTCAATGAAAATATCAGTATTATACAGCAAGACAAATCAATCAGTCAATGAAAAAATCTGTAGTATACAGCAAGGCAAATCATTCATTCCCTGAAATTAATCTGTTTACATTATCGAAGCAAGAAACAGTGTTAATTCAATTAAAAACATTCAATGAATCTGCATTACACAGAAAGTCTTCGCATTCATTCAAAGAAAAGCAAAATCTGTTTGCATTATACAGCTAGACATTCAATGAAACTATTTGCATTATACAGAAGACCCCCTCTGCCGTATATCCATCTTGTTGCGGTAATCCATCTTGTTGCGGTAGAGGGGCTCAACAGTTCCAATGACCACAAGAGCTATACCAAAGGCAGCGCAGCTACTGGTAGGGTCTCCCATGTCGGACAGGTCAAGGATTAGGGACCAGACATAGTGAAACACAAACATGCTGCCTTGTAGATGGTCTGAGGACAGTCAAAGGCTAGGGAAAGTAAATCTGAAAACTGCTTGTCGAAGTCGGATGTACTGAGCCAGAGGCTTCATGAAACAGTACAACACAACTCACTAAATGATGATGTCATACAGCAATATAAAGCATTCATTGAACAGAAATATTTGCTTGCATCATGCAGGGAAATAGAGCATTCACTCAATAAAATCTCCCTGTATCAGGTTTAGTTGTCAGGCTTCACAAAGTAGTCCAAGATGAAATAAAAGAAACTGACATCCACTCAAAATATGCCAAACATCTAGCTATTTCACATTTTAACTCCTAAAAACTATCTGTACAGCATTGTGTACTGCAGCAAGGGTCTTAACTGGAAGCTTCTGTTAAGCACTGAATGTCACAGGCCACTATTTTCACAGTTACCAAGATGAAACAAAACAGACAAAGCACATGTCTGACACCCGCTCCTAACATGCCAAGCATGTAGCTATTTCACAATTTAACTACCACATATCATCTGTACAGCTCTATGTACAACAGCAAGCGTCTAACTGCAAGATTCTGTTGTAGACTGAGAATCAAATGCAACTTGCTTCACAGTTTTCATGTAGTGTTTGGGCCTGGTGTCTTGATTTTACTACTGACAGATACAGCTCATTTACCTTAATGAAGAATTGAATCCATGTCTGAAAACTTCAGATTAATTAACTTGGCCACCTACGCCGTGCCTGGGGGAGCTGCGGTAATGCAGTGGCTGACATGCTTGCCTGCCGGCCCAGCTGCCATGACTTGTAATTCAAGTTAAAGCGGCATTTTACAATTGGCCTTGGCTCCAAGGTCAACACAGATCCAAGGTCAACACAGATATGCACATTTATATTTTCGAAAGAAGAAGTCTTAGATACACCATAAAGGCCCCAATTACAACCAACTCGATACACTCGAAGGTTTAACGGGGCTATTCGTCTCAATCAAAGCAAGCAAGCAAGGTCAACCAAGCCTAACATGTGTATCAGGAAATGTCTTGGGAAGATGTCCAATTGACTACATCACCCCTCAAGTGTTAATTGGTCTATAAAAATATAGGGACCAGCATCATATACTTTAAGACACGTACAATGGTCCATTTAACTTACACACCTCCGCCTTGTACATTAAAACCTACACCGTTGTCACCATACATGTAGACGAAGTGTCACCTTCTCCTCGGCTGTCCTCAGAATGACTACTTGACACATTGGTCTTGCGCCGCCTGGCTAGCAGCATCTCTGTCTTCGTCATGTGCTTCTCTGACACCTGTGTAATACAACCCTCTGCAGAGATTTCACCAATTAGCTCATCAGACCCAACACCAAAGGCCACAAGACTGCCACTACCATTTGCCCTTGCGACCATACCGGACACACTATTGTCAACTTTGTGGGGCATCAGTTTCCCCGATGGAGCAGTGCTTGTACCCTGGCTGCACAGAAGCCTTTCATCATCAGGTGAGGACAACTGAGGCTCAGTTCTGATATTCGATTGCAAAAGATCACAATCCTTCTTTTCTTTTCCGTTTTTCTTGTCTTTACTTTCCGATTTTGAATGTTTTGATTTTGATTCCTTTTCGTGACTTTTAGATTTATTGCTACCCTTCTCTGTGCTTTTTGTTTTTGAGTCTTTCTCCTTCTCTTTATTCCTACCAGAGAATAATCTTTTCAAACCTTGTGCCACAATTGACTTTGCCTTCCCTCCAGATTTCTCGTCACTGTGTTTATTTTTGCCATCAATTTTTAAGTCACTCATCCCATTTTGCAGAATCTCCGCAATATTGACTTCACTTAAAATATTATCATCATTAACTATGTCTTTGTGGTTCTCGATTAAACTGTTTTCATTCTGTGGTGATCCGATAGAATCACTGAATGAGCACATCGATCGGCAAGTCTCATCGGAATTTGACAACTGGAGATCTGAAACATTCAGGTTTGGCTTATTTTTTCTAAATGTGCCCGTGTCCAAGAAGCTGCTTGTGTCCATAGTGGAGTTAATTTCTATCTGTACATTATCATCATAAGTGATGGAGGAATCGTCATATAAGTTGTTATACATATTTTCATTGCGGTTTTGGGATGAATTTGGTAGAGTAATTGAATTTGAGTGAGTTATACTACTATCACTGATACTGGCGTCACAGTTTTCATCAACACCGTCATCATCATATTCATCGCAGAGTTCGAACACTTCCCCTCGTCTGACACCAGACTCAGGTGACTCAACACTGCCACCAGTCTGCTTCAGATTTTTATTGAGCTGGGTTATTTTTGACACAGCATTTGTTGGTTTCATCGTGCAAGCCATATCATGACCAACAAGATCGGAAGTAATTTTCTCGTATGTGGAGCTCTTGCAGATTCGATCCCCGACTGATCTAGAGGAAACTGAACTGGCATTGGGAAGAGTGGCAGCTTTAGACTTGAAGCCAGAAGGGGGAAGACTGCTGGGTTTGGGGCTAGCTGGAGAAGTTTTCGTTAAGGAGATAGGCAATCTGGAGGATGAGGAGGAAGTAGACGACAAAGGGCTGTCTCTTGAGGACGATCTGTCCAAACTGTCATCCCTTTTTCTCAGAGTTGCAATTTTTCTGGTCTGTTTCTTACCAGAAGTTGCAGGTGAGGCATGCTTTCTGGAGTCTGAAGTGCTTTGTTGGGTGTTTTTACTGTTGTCTACACTACTTAATGAAGATGAAGAACCATTGCATTTTCTAGTGGGAATGCTAGATCCTCTGCTGTTTGCTGCAACTAGTGATGCCTCGTCTGTAACTTTTGAAATATTCTGGCCTGCCTTTTTCTCACTTGATGTGCTAGTCACAGTACCATTGCTTGAGGATCTGCTTGTGTTGCCATTATGTCTGTTGGTTCTGTTGACGCTAGAGCCACTTTTGCTAGCTGGACTAGCAGTTGGAAGTCGGGAGTGAGCTGGAGATTTGGTGGAACCTGCAGGGTTTGGCTGACCTGAGGATGTGTTGATGCCTATGGATGGCCCTGAGTGAGGAGACACATTAGCACCTGTGATGGTGTTGGATTTGTTTCCGATACTTCCTCCTATCTTGCTGGCAGACTTGGTCAAGTCTGAACGGTTCACCTGTTCTGCACACTTAGATTCAGTTCTGTCAGCACCGGTTGATGCTGGAGGTGTGCTCCCAGTTTTCCCAGAAAGTGTGGATGTTCCAGCTGATCTTGACTTCTGTTCTGTATCTTTCTGTGGAGGGCTTTCATTCTTTGAGCTGTTGTTCTGAGATGCTACAATTCTGGGCGAGACCAGGCCACCATTATGGGTTTTTGGTGGTGTCTTCTTTAGACCCTGTGCTGAAAGACTTGTTTTATTCTTGTTAACTCCAGTTGGCGCAGATCCTTTACTGCTTACAGGAGCACAACTCCCCTTGTTTCCAGGTGATGTCATTTTATGACCTGCCTTGACATTACTCCCTGCATTATTTGATTTATTGTGGTATAGAGGCTTTCGATGCCCTCTCACCACCTTAGCTTCTTCTTCTTCATTTTTCACTGCACTTTTTACAGATTGCTGAGCAGTTCCAGGTTTCACAATTCTTGCAGTTCCTCCTTTAGTAGAAGTTGGAGCTTCTCTTTGGTTTCCAGCATGTACTGTTGCTGAAAGTTCCGAGTTCTTCTCTGAAGTTATAGACCAGGAAACCGAAATTTCAGAGTTTGTATCTGAAAAGGTATCATTGGAAACTAATGAAGCTGTCTCATTTTCAATAAACAGTTCTTCATCAACTGTGCTCCCAGCCATCTCGGTTGTCTCAATCTCTGACATTATCACGTTTGCATTTTCCGGAAGAAGTCTATCAGTCTCGCTAGATGGTATAGCTCCACTGAATGAGTCATTGACATCATAACACACTTCGCTAACATGCTGTCCTGCAGACTCCTCTGAATGATGCCGATGCTTCTGCCAATCACTGTATCTCGATTTTCTTGATGAAGAACAAGGTGTTTGAAAATTCAGATCAAGGGCCGTGGTGTCTGAACAGCTACGGGTCATTAAATTGTCTACATTGCTCTGCCGATGTGATAAGGAACTTTGTAAACCATAATCAACTTCACTACTGCTGTGATAGCCATTAGCCATGCTTGTGGAATTGTCCTGGGAGCCATTCTTGCCAACCCTACGCTCTGAAACTATGTTACTGCTTTCAACAGCTGCTGCCTTGTGGTTGAGGACTTTTGTTTTTGAGTGCCTTCGTGTCTTGTCATCACCTTTGGGCAGTCTTGACTTGGGCATGGCTGAATTAATACACTGTTCCAGCAGTGCTTGCTCTGATGGAGTAGGGTCACAATCTGCCATTTCATCACTCAGGGAATCACAAGATTCACGATGGTTTCCTTCAGAGTTGCCACTCTTAGCTGGAAGTGCAGCAGCATCTTTACAAACACTTCTGTTGGAGGGTTTTGGCTCTGCTGGTTCTATCTTGTCGATGCTGTTAAGGGAACTGAGAGAGGAATTTCTGGAAAAGCAGACTGGAGTGTCCTCAACCACAAATTTGATTGGTCTCTCTGCTCGCTCTCCAGCTACACTGCTGTCTTCACTTGACTGCCCGATGACATGCCTCTCCTTAGGGAGAGAGCAGGAACTGTCACTCTCATCAGCAAATCTATGCTCCTTGTGTGAACTGGCACTGATTCCACTTCCTGTGCCCCTGCTGTCCTTTCCTCCACCAAGGGAACTTAAAGAGTCATTCCTAGAAAATGTTATAGGAGTTCCTTCAAGACTGTAGGTATGCAGTGTGTCATTGGAAGGTGGTGAGAAGGTAATATATTCTGATCCTTCATTGGTAGAGGAATCACCAAATCTTTTGCTGTCTGGAGGCACCTGTCGAGGAACTGACTGCTTATTACTGTACCGTCCCTTTGGTGAAGATTTATGTGCTGCGCTTACAGGTGTGCGAAGCTTGCAGGGACTCTGCTTTGTTCCGAGATCCCCTTCATGGCCTTTTCCAGTTTTAGGAGAAGTGACCAGCCCAGTTAAACCACATTTGGATCCTTCAGAGTCAATGGTCAGATCACTGAGAGACGTGGCTGTGGAGAAATTCCTCGGGGTGCCTTCGACATTGTACGTTCTTATTGTGTCTGTTGGTATGAAGTCATGGAAGGGTGCCACAACAGTGATGTTGGAGGTTTTAGGGACAGTCACAGAGGAGCAGCTGCTGCCTCGACCGCTCTGTTTAACCTTATCACTAACAACTCCACCATGCTCAGCTGCAGCGGGTAATTTTCTTCCTGCTCTGCTCTTGGGCATGCCTGACTCAATCATCTGTGACAGAAGAAGGTCCTCATTTTCAACAGAACTGTTATCACTTTTAGCATTTTCTGCTGGTGACTTGCAAGAGGATGTCGGCTTTTTGGGCGTAGACTTCAAGATTGAGGACACCTTTGTTGGATTTTTCACAGAAGCATCCGGGCTAATTTTCATTGGAATTCCAGATTTTCTCTTCGAGGTGTTGTCTGTTGAGCTGCGTCTGATTTTGCGAGTAGAAGATACAGGGGTGGGCATCCCAGAGCTGATACACTGAGCAAGTATGTCCTCCTCTCCTTCAGAAACATCAGACATGGAAGAGTCCCTGTCTTCATGCTTAACCACACCTTTTGTAGTATGACTCTCTTTTCCCACAGAGAAAACTGCCGGTGCTTCATGTCTAACCATTTCCGACCCAGTCTCTTTCTCCTCCACCTTTGGGAGATCTGGTTCCTGTGGCTGATGCTGAATATTTGCATATTTAGACACACCTCCCCTAGTAGAAGAAGAGGCCATGGTTATACCACTTAAGCTTGTGGTTTCTGAGAAATTTGGTGGTGTCCCTTCTTCAGCATAAACTATAGGAACTTCAGACTTTCCTGAAGAAGATTCAGTGTCCACATTTTGTTCTTCAAGCGTTGGCATGATTTGCGCTCGTGGTGTCAAGATTCTGTTTACCAGGTCAGAGTTCTTGTTTGTATTTGATGGCATAATGTTCTTCTGAAACGTGTTAAACGTTGAATGAGATTCTTCATGCTCCCTGTGTACAGACGAAAAATCTATTGGTTGATCATCATCAAATCCTGAAAATGTATGCTCCACTGGTATTTCTGCATTCCTCATGGCGAAGTTAATAGGCTTGTCCTCTTCATCAAACGTAGAGAAATTTCCAAATGAGTCTGCTTTTACAGTACTTGGGGTCTTTTCAAAATTCAAGGACTGTTTGGCAATCACATTTGTGGATTTGGGAGTCGGCGGGAAATCTTTGAACCGTCTAGTTGGAGAGTGGGTCTGCCTGGGACTTGGTGGCATGGACTCTGAGGGGGAGTCAGGGATCTCACTGGGAGAAACGACCTCACTGGCTCTCCTGCTGTACTCACTGACAACTGAGCTGTGAACTGATTGTGTGTCGAAACTGCTGAGGGATTCGGGAGAGCTGCATCTGCTGAACATCAGAGGAGTTTCTTCAACCTGAAAAAAGTATGTTTTCTACTTTAGAACTGTATCAGAGGAGTCTCTTCAATCTGAAAAAGTATGTTTTCTACTTCAAAACTGTATCAGAGGAGTCTCTTCAACCCGAAAAAGTATGTTTTCTGCTTCACAACTGTATTCTCTTTCATTATCTCTCTTTTAATTATTCAGACTTCCATAAAAGCTCAACAGAAAGAAATACCTTCTTTTCTTTCATACAATCCTTGATCTTGTGTACATTTTGACAGAGCGCGTAGACTTTAATGTGTCAGGGTCCTTTGGGATCATATATATATATATATATATAGTGTGGAAGAACAGCTAAGTCATCATGGCCTGGGGAGAATGGTGTGGCTGGGAGGGACCAGAGGATCTGGCCAACACTCAGTACTCAGAGGAAAGGCCAGACAGACAGACAATCAGACCACAACTGGTACCATTAGTATTGGGACTCTTTGCTGGCTGTTCAAGATGAGGATGGGGTGTGTATGGGAATGTCTTGAGTGCTGTGATGTTGGTCCTGTAATGTCAATATTATAAACTGACTACACAAACATATCCCTTAATTGTTCTGTATACATTATTATAGTCCTCGACTGTTTATGTAATCTGTGTAGTTTATAGACTTGTGTAACTGAATAGTAATAACTTATTTAAATGTTAATTACATGTCCTTTACAGGACATCGCAATCAACCCCCAGCATTTTCAGTAGTTTGCCATTGCTATGTGAACCACTGACCATCATACTGTTGGTAAACATCAACACAAGGCAATCTGCTTCCAAATCATTCGCAGTTGATTGTGGAACCCGGTATGCAGAATTGTGAAAAACATCCACTATCCCTTAGGCACAGAAGCCAGCTAATAGTAAAAATAAATCCATAAAATATTCCTAAAATGTTTCTCTTGATACAAATATAATCCTTGAATATTTATGTGATCATAAATCGTGTCAAAGCCAAATGCAGTATAAGCAAATGGCCAAGCCTAGCACACAAAGACCCAGATAGTGAGGAAGATGATGGAATCACACCTCTTAGAATGAAAGAGCAAACATGTGGCATGCCACAGGCATATTCAAACATCATTAATAATTATCGCAGAGCGCCAAGGAAGAGACAGAGCTCTGACCATGTATGCACTCACCGTGGGTTTTGAGTTGGTCTAGGCTGGTAATGAAACACATGAAACCTGTGGAGGCAAACGTGACCAGCCTAGACCTAACCAGTCCGTACGTGAGCTGGGCTGAATCCTGACCTGGTTGCATCCGAATGTGCCTCACCACAGATGTTAGGTCCCAGCACCCATCCTCACAGGCCTAGCAAGTTAGTGCAACAGGTCAGTAAAATCTCTATAATACCTCTGAACTTGTGCCTGTCAAAGGCAATGGTAGTGAGAACTGTGTCTCAGATACTGGCATCTCATCAAGCATGTCCAGATGATAGTCACATGGAAAATACTGCCATCGAGGTATGAGGGCCATCACAGATTCTACATCATAGCATGAGGTGAGGAGATCTGTTCACTTTCTTGATGTCTTCTCTTTGCTATTTCTAGAACTCTTAAAATCACCTGGTGGCACTCTTTTGATGGGGTGTCCGGGTGGACCAGAAACATAGACCAAGAAGGCAGTGTCGGAGTCGACCAGACTACCTCTTATCAACCCATATACTCCCGTGTGTTGCCGGGGCCCATAAGGGAAGCAAAGAATAGCAACACTGCAGCCTACCATGCATGTCGTAAGAGGCGACTAAGGAGGCTTGATGGTTCCGTCGCTCTGCTACTGAGTGAGTGTGTGGCGCGACACTGTGAGCTGTGAGTTTCGTGTGAAATGCTTTTGAATCTGCCCGAGGTTTTTTGGAACGTGACTGCATGTTCGGAGCGATGGCAGATGGCTATGTCCCAGAGTTGACAGTTTTTTGCCTTATGCAGAAATGCGTGGCTGCTGGGCTTCTGGTTGACTGCCACTGCCATCGACGATGAACTGTATTTCGTGGACTGTGTGGGTGAACATCTAGGAAACATCCAGATGGGAAAATGACTGTCGATTCCATCAGAAATGAACTGGGTGTTTTGTGGGGGACTATTGTGTTGACATTCTGGCGGCGGCATTATGCACAGTGTATCTGTGCGGGCTGTTGTTTGTCGAGACTCCTGTCTTTTTCACTTTTCACATTGGGCAGTGGAGAGCGTTTTGTGTGATATTCACTGGCACGGGAACGGAGCATATGGGGACGACCCATTGCTGTGAAGTTGGAACTGCGACTAACTAACTAACTAACTAACCCATATATATTCAGCTGAGATCACTATTATATTATCTGCCATGGGACTACCTCTTATCATTGCACATATATCCAGCCAACACTGACCTGGTGGTTCTCATCAAACGTCACAGTCTTGGATTCTCGGTCAGCCTTCAACACCTGTTCTGTGCTTGTGCGCCGGAGATTGGAGGCAGACTTGGAAATTGCACAGGCAGCCCTTTTATTCTCCATGACCGACCTCATCAAGGCCTCAGGGGCGTCGGCTTCATCAATGCAGGTCAACTCTACCTGTAGATACAGTCAGCAGGTGTAAGGATGAATCTATCATGTAAGCTGGCAGCTTCATAATGGGTAAACATCTGACATTAAAAAACAAACAATGCATGCACAACATAAAGTATTTCTTCAGAACAATAGAGACCTACAGTGGGTGTTTGGAATAGTCTGTGATGGAAGTTCTATGATGAAAAGTAAAGTGATACAAAAACAATGCATGAACAACTCAAATAAAGTTAACAGAACACCATCTGCAAATACAGAAAGAAAGTTCTAAAAATGGTGTATGATGGAAGCTTTAAATTATACCAACACAAAAAGCAAACAATGCACGCATGTTTGAAGGTATCTCTAAAGTACAGAACTGTCTGCAGACACAGACAGCATACTCTAGGAATGGTCTATGGTGGAAGTTTTATGAACAACAAACTGACATAAAACCAACAATGCCTGCATACTTCGGCGTTAATTACAAGTACCTCTGAAGTCGGAGTAGGTCCGCCTGATGGCGAGGGACATTGTTAATAGGTAAAGCTAATCCACAAGCAAAATTCAGCCCAGCACTACTTAAAGTAGTGTGTATGGACTATGCTTGAGTTCAAAGCGAACTAGCACACCCCCCCCCCCCCCCCCCCCAAAAAAAAAAAGATGCAACAAAAAAAAACAACAACAGAAAGTGAAGTTAGCAGAACAACACTATGTGCAGAATGATGAACACTTGATGAAGACAACATAACCGACACAGAACACCTAACATTGTCTGCAGACTTCAAGTGAAGATGACAGATATGTCAGCAGACACTACAGATCACTGCTTGGTCCCTGGCTTTGAGTTTTACAAGAAACCCTGTGCACAACATGTTATTGGCTTCGACACATTGTCTTATTCCTATGTACTGACACGTTGACACAAACTAGCAATGACACGGATGCCGTAATGAAAAGAAAAACACACATAAATGCAATATGTTGGATATCTGAGAAATATAACAGGAAGATCGACATGTTCAAGACTGAATGCACATAAATGCACCATGTTGGATATGTGAAGTGGGGGCAGGCGGTTGTGTGTTTTGAAACCGCTCCGTTTTTTCCACATAGGAGATGGACTATTTTATCTCGTGTGTGTGATTTCTGCACTAGGATGTAAGCCAGGAGTTTCCTTTCAAGATTTTCACCGGTGCAACAGAGTTCATGCATCTGTGCGAATCAATGCTGAGTGTTTTTTGCAGCATGTTTAGGTTACAGTGTAGTACACTAGTGGTGTTAATGTTTTTGGATGTTTTCATCATGGCAGACCATCGTTTGTGTCCCTTACAAAGGGTAAAGAAACCACCGACTAGACAAGGTCTGAGGCTTAAATGCCAGGGGAGATGGGCCGGAGCTAGGCGTCACTGGTGAAAATGCGACCGTCTGGGCCTCAAGAACACGCATATTCTATATTGGAACTGTGCCAGCGCAAAACAATGAGGCCCAATTTTGGAAAGCCTGGCATTCAGAAATGATATAGTAGCGCTTCAGGAGACAAGATTGGGTGTTAATACACTCTACATAGCCGGCTTCAAATGTTATTAAAAAAGGTGACACTTGGGAATGGCAATTCTGATTCGAGACAGCATAGTGGCTTCAGAGCTGGACATGTCTAGGTGGGACAGTGACGAGATACAAATACAGGCTGTAGAGTTCACTTCTGTCTACCATTCGTGTTGGTTAATGTTTATGCCTGTAACTCAAGTTTGGCTTCCCAGAGATGGCAGTGTCTGAGTGACATATTATGTCATGAGAGAAATGTCATTTTCTGCGGCGATTTCAATGCTAAAGGCAAATCATGGGGTAACATTTCTTCCAACACACAGGTGGAGGAGCTCGAGGTGGCACTTGAAACCAGTGACCTTGTGTGTATCAACAGTGGCTGTGTCACCCGGACAGCAAGTCGTTCAGGTGATGAGGACAGTGTTATTGACATGGCGCTGGTTTCTCCTTCACTCACTACAGTATGTAGATGGGGTGTCCTAGGGCACCATGACAGCGACCACCACCCTTGCAGCATATTGGTGGAGAACGGCAGAACCAGGCAGCATAAGTCAACTGTCAAGACCTTCAAGTATGACAGTTCAGAGCAAGATGTGGTGAGTAAAATAAGGAGCAACAAGCGCAAGAATCATCATGGCAGGAAACAAAGCTGGGAGCAGCCACCTTGGTGGAATTATGAGGTGGAAAAGACCTGGATCGATAAGCATGGTTCTGTAAGGAAATGGCAAAACGCCAAGAAGAACAGAGTTGCCCATCCTAGTCTTATCGTGCAGTTGGAAAGAGAGATAGACACAAAAGTTAGCTATTTCAAAAACCTGGTTAAAGTCGTTAAAAATGAAAAGTGGGCAGAGTTGTGTCAAAGAATAAGCATAGACAAGTCACTGAAATTGTTCTGGAATAAACGTATGAATGGGGTAGTCATGAATAAGAGTGTTCCTGACTTCAAAAGTGCTGACCTTATCTGGCAGAGGTCTGACGAGAATAAGGGCAAAACCCTTTTTGAACGCTATCTAGAGCAGAGCAACCAGACAGACATGAGAGGCCAAAATTTTGCTAAGGTGGTTACCTCAGATAGGTGTAAGGCCCAGAACATCCCAGTTGAAGACACAGTGACAGTGAAAGCGATCAGGGCTGTGCTTCGACAGTTTTTGCCCATGATGTTTATGAAGGTTTCCATTCAGGCATTGAAACATGTGCTCTTGATCTTGAGGACGCGTACATCAGAGTACCATTGAATTTCTTAATGTTTCAGCTTCTTGAACTCAAGATAAGTCCATTCCTCCTTAGTTGGATCGCCGCAGCTCTTTTTCAACGGAAAGTAGTTTTTAGATGTGGTAGTTGGACCTCTGAATCAACAACAATATATCCGGGCCTGCAACAGGGATCAACATTATCTCCGATGCTGTTCAACGCCTACACTGTGAGAATTACCGGCGAGCAGATCAGAGGCCCAGGGAGGACACTGTCACATGCCAACGATGTTTTAGTGTATCGTCAGTGTAAGGATAGAGCTGTGGATCTACAAACAGAACTAAATTGCATAAGCACTTGATGTGTGGAATCTGGGGCAATGGTCAACCTAATGAAGGCAGCAGTGACATGGTTCTCTTTGAATAACCATATTGTCAACCCTCCAACACCAACTGTAAATCTGGATTCAGAGACGGTGGAAAGAACGCAGGCAACGAACTACCTGGGGATACGTTTTGATCAAAGTCTTGCGTATCATGAGCACATAGACCGGGTTATAACAAAGGCCAAGCAAGGTTTGGCTGCGATGTGGATGATGGCAGCGGAAAACTGCAGCGCCATTTATGTCTCCTGTACGAGGGTCAGGTCCCTTCTGTTTTGGAGTATGCCATGGCGATCCTGACTATCAGCAGTAAGCAGATGGAAAGGATGAAAAGGATACAGAACAAAGCCATGCATAATATTCTTGGATGTACAAGAGATACAGCATGCAGGGCGATGCACTACCTTCTTTATTGCCCAACCATAGGTGACAGAACACAAATTTGCAGAGCACATGCCTACCTCAGAGTCAACACAAACACACAACATCCACTGCAGAGTGAAATTAAAAAGGTAAAGGGCAGCAGGTTAAAAAGAGGATGGTCGTGGATGGGTCTTCAACAGGTGTGTTCACTTGCGGACTTAAAACCTGGCAAGGAGTAGGTACAAATGCCAACAGATTTCTGTATGTCCTTTTCAGTTTGCATCCAACTAGACAGAAAACGCAGACAGGAAAATCTGGCTGCTGTGGAGGCGGAAGTACAGGCTTTAATTTTCAAGAATTCTTTGGAGGGTGATGCTGTCATTTACACAGATGGGTCGGTCGTTCGATGAGTGAGAAGTTCATGGGTTTTTATGGCTTAGGCCGGATGGAGAATTGTGAAGGAAGATTCTGGTGCTTTTGCTTTGACCACAAGTAGCCTGACTATGGAAGTCATGGCAGTAAGTAAAGCAATAACATGGCTCGAGGCACAGACATTCACTAGGGCATGTTTCCTTAGGGACTCAATGAGCATGCTCAGGAGGATAGAGATGGGGTGGGTCTGAAGAGAGTGGCTGCTGTCTCTGGAGCTGTCTGGGATGGCAAAGATTAGTTTTGTTTTTGTGCCAGGACATGAGGGTATATGAGGAAAAGAGCAGGCTGACAAGCTTGTAGATAAGGCTACTGTGGAAGGTGGACGAGTCATGGATCAGGCTGACAATCTGAATGCTCTACGAGAAGTAAGTCGTTCGCGAGAACCAAGTGAAGACTGTCAATCTACAACCATGGTCAGGATGCGAGAACAGCATATTAAAAGAGGTGTAGCCAAACAAGAACACTACGCAGGAGGCCAAAGAAGATTAATAAACCAACACAGAACTGGTGTCATCAGTTGCTACATGCTGCAGGATTTACTGAGGGTATCCGAGCACTTATGGACTGAATGGTTTATTGTGCAATGAGGATGATCTGTCGACTAACTAACTATGTTGGATATGTGAGAAATATAACAGGAAGATCGACATGTTCAAGACTGAATCATGCCTTGGATTTTTACAAAATGAGAAACACTAGGATTGTGGACTCTTCTGCAATCATGGGGTTTTGGATAAAACACCTACCCTTCTCAAATAAGGGCAAAAAAAACTAGGACAACAATGTGCATGTTGAAAAGTAAAAAAACATAAATTTAAAAAATCCTTCTGCAGCTGGCAATTGAAAAAAGTAGGTCAAACAAGCAACTGCCCAAGTTAAATTTCAAAATTAGAAGACCTACCTACAACCGAGGTGATGTGGTGGCATAGTGATTAGTGCACCTGCCTTAAAAGAGAGTGGTCAGGGTTCAATCCACCCAGAGGCAGGATTATCCTTTTAGAAACCATAATGAATTATAGCTTTTAAAAAAAACAACCCACCCCCACACATACACACACTTTCTCTCTCTCCCAACCAAAACACAATAAATTATAGCTCAGGTCAGAAAGCAATATGAACTCTAGAAACACACACACATGTACAAGTATCTACAATACAGTGAATTCTAGCTCAAACTAGAAAACATATCCAACTCTTTAAAACACACACAATAATTGACTACCTTGTCCGCGATGCTGCTGTGTTTTGTGCTTCCGCTACCCTCTCTGGGCTCGGTACAGTGCAGGCTGCTAAGAGAGGACACTCGAGAGAAGCAGACGGGGGTTCCTTCCTCGCAGTATGTTTTTGTCTGGTCTAAGGCACCTGGGACATACGTGAATACATGGGTTATGGGACAACAGATGGTTAACAAATGATTTTTTATGAATGATTGTGAAAAAAAAAGAGACATAATGTGAATTAATATTATATTTGTGAAAGGGGTCGGCAGAAGGATTAACTTCATTGCAACAGGTTCTATCCCATATAAACTTGGTTTCTTTCCACACAGTAGTCTAGTGAAACCTTCAAACAGCACAATCTCTGTGGCTCCAATGACGATTCTCAGAGGTCTCAGAAAAAATTGCACTCGTGAACTAAATGACAGAGACGAAAACGAATCCACGCCCTCCATAGTGTGAAGCAGGAGGCTTGGAAACTTCACCACAGAAACTCCAGAAAGATTGAATGGGTAGATAACAAATGAAAATTCATGGATAACTGGGGGGATTAAAGGAACATGTGGGGATGAATGGATTATGGATGACTGGATGCATATTGATTGATTAGCTGAATTAATAAGTCATACAATATTGAACAAAACAGAATTATTGGACGAGTGAATGAACGGATGTATCATGAGATAGACAAGTACCAGTTAGAGAGAATGACCACAGCAAGCAGATATGAAGAAGGCAGAAAAGAAAATAAAGTACACAAATGTGAATGAACAGACGGATCATGAGATAGACCAACACCTAAACAACAAGACAGAAGAAAGCAGCATGCAGTTATGAAGGCAGGCAAGCAGGAAGGCAGTTGTGCAAATGAGTGAATGAATGGATGGGTCATGAGAAACACAAGCGACCAGCTGGAGAGATGGAATACAGTAAGCAAGTAGGCAAATGTGCAGACAGACACATAGACAACCAGAAACATTCTGTAGCTAACCTTCATTAGAATCAGCATGGAAGTTTTGCTGGACCATATGATGGTCATCTGCCAGCTGAGAATTCCCACTTGAGGACACTGCCACTGGAACAGAGACATGTCAAAGATTATATAACTAAAGGACAGGAAGTACAAAATGGTTTATGTTACACAGATTAAATTAAGTTGTACAGAAAACAACTATTATTTTTCATTGTCAACATCATCAAGTGCCATCTGCACAATGAAGGTCGGCTGCAGTGGGTGTCCAACACACTGTGTCGTGCATCTTTATGGGGCACTCATACAAGCCTATCCCAGACCACCACTTGATGCTGTCAATTCACACTAACTGCTTCCTCATCAATGCTTCCCTTCCACTGTTCCTGTCAGCACATTTTTCCACCCTCTCCCAGCACTCATGTGTTCGAATACCCACCCAGGCAGGGATTTTTTTTTTAAAATTGGTCTGAGCTCCCAGGTCGACACAAACTAAAACTGGTACTAGGAAATGTTCTTGGAAGAGGTGGTCAGCAAGATGTGTGTGACTATACCACACACTGAGTGTCAACTGGTCTATACTGGGCTGCGTGGTCTCGAGGTTAGTCGACAGATCATCCTCATTGCACATCGAACCATTCAGTCCATAAGTGCTCGGATCCCCTCCTCAGCAAATCCCGCAGCGTGTAGCGGCTAACGACGCCAGTTCTGTGTTGGTTTATCAATCTTCTTTGGCTTCCTGCGTAGTGTTCTTGTTTGGCCACCCCTCTTTTAATTTGCTGCTCTCACAGTCTGGCCAATGTTGTAGATTTACAGTCATCACTTGGTTCTCGCAAAAGTCTCACTTCTCGTAGAGCATTCATAATGTCAGCCTGGTCCATGGTGCGTCCGCCCTCCACAGTAGCCTCACCTGCGAGCTTGTCAGCCCGCTCATTTCCTTGTACTCCCGCATGCCCTGGCACGAAGATGAAACTAATCTTTGCCAGCCGAGACCGCTCCAGAGGCAGCAACCATTCTCTTCGGATTGACCCCTCCTCTATCCTCTTGATCATGTTCATTGAGTCGCTAAGGAAACAAGCCCTAGTGAATGTCTGTGTCTCGAGCCATGTTATTGCTTTACTTACTGCCATGACTTCCATGGTCAGGCTACTTGTGGTTTCAGTGAAAGCACCAGAGTCCTCCTTCACAATTCTCCCTCCGGCCCGAGCTGTAAAGGCCCATGAGCTTCTCACATGTCGGACGACCGACCCATCTGTGTAGATGACGGCGTCACCGTCTAGCGAATTCTCGAAAATCAACGCTTATACTTTAGCCTCAACAGCAGCCGGATTTTCTTGTCTGCATTTTCTATCTAGTTAGATGCAAACTGAAAAGGATGTGCAGAAGTCTGTTGGCACTTGCACCCACTCCTCGCCAGGTTCTAAGTCCTCAAGTGAACACACCTGTTGAAGAATGTCTTCGGCTTGACCCATCCACGACCGTCCTCTTTTTAACCTGCTGCCCTTCACCTTCCTAATTTCACTATGCAGTGGATGTTGTGTGTTTGCGTTAATTCTGAGGTAGGCGCGTGCCCTGCAAACTTGTATTCTCTCTTCAATGGTTGGAAAATCAAGAAGGTAGCGCATCGCCCTGCATGCTGTATCTCTTGTACATCCAAGAATAATGAGCATAGCTTCATTCTGTATCCTTTCCATCCTTTCTATCTGCTTATGGCTGAGAGTCAGGATTGCCATTGCATACTCCAAAACAGACATGACCAACCCCTCGTACAGAAGACATAGATGGCGCTGCTCACAGTTTGCTGCCGCCATCACCCGCATCGCTGCCAAACCCCGCTTGGCCTTTGTTATCACCTGGTCTATGTGCACATTATAAGCAAGGCTTCGATCAAACCGTATCCCCAGGTAATTCATTGCCTGTGTTCTTTCCACCATCTCTGAATACAGCATTACAGTTGGTGTTGGATTGTTGACAATATGATTATTCAACGAGAACCAAGTCACTGTTGCCTTTGTTGGGTTGACCATTGCCCCAGTTTCATCACACCAAGTACTTATGCGATTGAGTTCGGTTTGTAGTTCCACAGCAACCTCCTCTCTATCCTTACCCTGACAATACACTAAAACATCATCGGCATATGACAATGTCCTGCCAGGTCCAGTGATCTGCTCACTGGTGATTCTCACTGTGTAGGCGTTGAACAGTACCGGAGATAATGGTGATCCCTGTGGTAGGCCAGGAAATATTGTTGTTGGTTACGAAGTCAAACTGCCACATCTAAAAACTACTTTCCGTTGGAAGAGGGCTGCAGCGATCCAACTAAGGAGGAATGGACTTACGTTTAGTTCAAGAAGTATGTTTAGTTCGAGGTATGGTGTCCGCCTCGAGTGCTGGAGGTCCCGGGTTCAAGCCCCAGTGATGACCGGGATTTTTTCTTATGGACTTCTAGTAATAAAATTTCCCCTGGTCTCTGGGTAGTGAGATCGGACGCCCGTGTGTATTGTTGCGCACGTAAAAAATCCCTTGGCAGTTGGAAATCGAAAAAGAGTAGCCTAACAGCGCTGCCCGGGCAAAATTTCGAGTTAAAAATCTACCCAAAGTATTTTCAGGATCCTCGCCGGTTCTACGGAGTTCGTGCACTGAGCTGAGTTTCTCCAGACTCAGGTTTGAGTTAGGAGGAAAACGGAGCACTTATGGGTTGGACCATGTGCCGTGATGTTGATCCATCGACTAAACTAAACTGGTCTATACAAATATGAGACAAGCACCATGCACCCTATAATAGACAAGGGTGACTATATCACACACTGAGTGTCAACTGGTCTATACAAATATGAGACAAGCACCATGCACCCTATAATAGACAAGGGTGACTATATCACACACTGAGTGTCAACTGGTCTATACAAATATGAGACAAGCACCATGCACCCTATAATAGACAAGGGTGACTATATCACACACTGAATTTCAACTGGTCTATACAAATATGAGACAAGCACCATGCACCCTATAATAGACAAGGGTGACTATATCACACACTGAGTGTCAACTGGTCTATACAAATATGAGACAAGCACCATGCACCCTATAATAGACAAGGGTGACTATATCACACACTGAGTGTCAACTGGTCTATACAAATATGAGACAAGCACCATGCACCCTATAATAGACAAGGGTGACTATATCACACACTGAGTGTCAACTGGTCTATACAAATATGAGACACGCACCATGCACCCTATAATAGACACGGGTGACTATATCACACACTGAGTGTCAACTGGTCTATACAAATATGAGACACGCACCATGCACCCTATAATAGACACGGGTGACTATATCACACACTGAGTGTCAACTGGTCTATACAAATATGAGACAAGCACCATGCACCCTATAATAGACAAGGGTGACTATATCACACACTGAGTGTCAACTGGTCTATACAAATATGAGACACGCACCATGCACCCTATAATAGACAAGCGTGACTATATCACACACTGAGTGTCAACTGGTCTATACAAATATGAGACAAGCACCATGCACCCTATAATAGACAAGGGTGACTATATCACACACTGAGTGTCAACTGGTCTATACAAATATGAGACACGCACCATGCACCCTATAATAGACAAGGGTGACTATATCACACACTGAGTGTCAACTGGTCTATACAAATATGAGACAAGCACCATGCACCCTATAATAGACAAGGGTGACTATATCACACACTGAGTGTCAACTGGTCTATACAAATATGAGACACGCACCATGCACCCTATAATAGACAAGCGTGACTATATCACACACTGAGTGTCAACTGGTCTATACAAATATGAGACAAGCACCATGCACCCTATAATAGACAAGGGTGACTATATCACACACTGAGTGTCAACTGGTCTATACAAATATGAGACACGCACCATGCACCCTATAATAGACAAGGGTGACTATATCACACACTGAGTGTCAACTGGTCTATACAAATATGAGACAAGCACCATGCACCCTATAATAGACAAGGGTGACTATATCACCCACTGAGTGTCAACTGGTCTATACAAATATGAGACACGCACCATGCACCCTATAATAGACAAGGGTGACTATATCACACACTGAGTGTCAACTGGTCTATACAAATATGAGACAAGCACCATGCACCCTATAATAGACAAGGGTGACTATATCACCCACTGAGTGTCAACTGGTCTATACAAATATGAGACAAGCACCATGCACCCTATAATAGACAAGGGTGACTATATCACCCACTGAGTGTCAACTGGTCTATACAAATATGAGACACGCACCATGCACCCTATAATAGACAAGGGTGACTATATCACACACTGAGTGTCAACTGGTCTATACAAATATGAGACACGCACCATGCACCCTATAATAGACAAGGGTGACTATATCACACACTGAGTGTCAACTGGTCTATACAAATATGAGACACGCACCATGCACCCTATAATAGACAAGGGTGACTATATCACACACTGAGTGTCAACTGGTCTATACAAATATGAGACACGCACCATGCACCCTATAATAGACACGGGTGACTATATCACACACTGAGTGTCAACTGGTCTATACAAATATGAGACACGCACCATGCACCCTATAATAGACAAGGGTGACTATATCACACACTGAGTGTCAACTGGTCTATACAAATATGAGACACGCACCATGCACCCTATAATAGACAAGGGTGACTATATCACACACTGAGTGTCAACTGGTCTATACAAATATGAGACACGCACCATGCACCCTATAATAGACAAGGGTGACTATATCACACACTGAGTGTCAACTGGTCTATACAAATATGAGACAAGCACCATGCACCCTATAATAGACAAGGGTGACTATATCACACACTGAGTGTCAACTGGTCTATACAAATATGAGACACGCACCATGCACCCTATAATAGACACAGGTGACTATATCACACACTGAGTGTCAACTGGTCTATACAAATATGAGACACGCACCATGCACCCTATAATAAACAAGGGTGACTGTACCACACACTGAGTGTCAACTGGTCTATAAAAATGTGAGACAAGCACCATGCACCCTATAATAGACAAGGGTGACTATATTACACACTGAGTGTCAACTGGTCTATACAAATATGAGACACGCACCATGCACCCTATAATAGACAAGGGTGACTATATCACACACTGAGTGTCAACTGGTCTATACAAATATGAGACAAGCACCATGCACCCTATAATAGACAAGGGTGACTATATCACACACTGAGTGTCAACTGGTCTATACAAATATGAGACACGCACCATGCACCCTATAATAGACAAGGGTGACTATATCACACACTGAGTGTCATCTGGTCTATACAAATATGAGACACGCACCATGCACCCTATAATAGACAAGGGTGACTATATCACACACTGAGTGTCAACTGGTCTATACAAATATGAGACACGCACCATGCACCCTATAATAGACAAGGGTGACTATATCACACACTGAGTGTCAACTGGTCTATACAAATATGAGACACGCACCATGCACCCTATAATAGACAAGGGTGACTATATCACACACTGAGTGTCAACTGGTCTACACAAATATGAGATACGCACCATGCACCCTATAATAGACAAGGGTGACTATATCACACACTGAGTGTCAACTGGTCTATACAAATATGAGACAAGCACCATGCACCCTATAATAGGCAAGGGTGACTGTACCACCCACTGAGTGTCAACTGGTCTATACAATTGTAAGGAAATATGCATGTTCTTGGAGACAAGCACCATGCACCTTATAATAGACAAGGGTGACTATACCACCTGCTGAGTGTCAACTGGTCTATACAAATATGAGACAAGCACCATGCACCTTATAATAGACAAGGGTCCTTGACTTTAACCATGTGCTACCAGGGCTTACGAAAGAAGTAAAGAAAAGTAACACTGTAACTTTCCAAGCATATAGTAAGAGGCAGTTAAGAAGAGTTGGCATGACAATGGCTAGCTCATCCCACAGAAGACTAGCCACAAATTCTAACCAATCATCAACATGTGTCTACCAGAGTAGGTTGAGGGTCTGAGCTCCACTGAGAGATGAACAGCAGTAGAAGAAAAGGATTCACTTTAACAAGGGGCCTGGGTGAATATCTGACGAAGAACAATATAAAATAGACAAATGTAGCGCTACATGCCGCTATGAAGAATGCAGGCAACACAAAATGAATATCATAATTGCTCAGTGGACAAACATAAACACGCACAATAATTCACTTTCTGAAATTATAATAGAGACTATATATATACATATATATATATATATATATATATATATATATATATATATATATATATATATATATATATATATATATATATATATATATATCCCAAAGCAAGGCCAGTAATGATGGCATCCCAACTAGTTTGGATCATGTTATATTGCACATATATATCTCTATTAGTGATCTAGTTTTCTCACATAGATCACACAAGGAGAATCTCAGCACTGCACACTCCAGAATCACATGTTATCAATATTAATATTCTTTTTGTGGGTAGATTTTCTCATCTGCTCAGAAAGTATGAGTCAAATAATATAGGCCCTATTAAAATGCCAATAATTTAATGCAGTAAGAGAGGATTTAATGAGATACTTTCAAAATAATACTAAAGAAATGACATCAATAGAACTACTACAGGTCAACAGTGAAAAAGAAACACAAAGGTTTGTTAAAAAATATTATAAGTAGAACAAAAATAATCTTGCAAAGTCGAGTAGCACAACGACAAGCAGGAGACAAGTCATACTAAGGATAAGCCCTTACTTAGATTAATACCAACAAAGAGAAATAAACATCTAAACAAATGAAATATACTAGAAAACAGGAACTAACTAACCACCCCAAACCTTATAAAAGGCTGAACAGGGTAATAAGACATTTACAAACCACGTTTCTAGTTTTAAAGCTTAGCTTGGGCAGCGGCTTCGTTTTTCAATTCCCAACCTCAACGTGATTTTTAAATGTGCACACAGATCTCTGTATTTTCACCCTTGTCATAGAAGGCTGGACGTCTGATCCACTACCCGAGGATCAATGTGGTATACCATTTAATTTAGTAAGTAATGCATCTTTTTATACTCCTAAAGGCGCATTGGGCATATGGAGCCAGACTCATTAAAGACCAATCTGCACTCAGTGAGTGACGTGGTCAATCTGCACTCAGTGAGTGACGTGGTCAAAATGCACTTAGTGGGTGACGTGGTACCCATATATTACCACAGGAAATATGCATGTTCTTCGTAATCTGGCTATTACTGTTCTATAGTAATCCCAAAAAAGGTTTTATTGTTTCAGTTTTTTTTAAAATAATGTTCTTCTTTGAATTGCCATCGTCTGTCAGCAAAGAACCTAGATAGTGAAAACAATCCACTTTCTGTAATTTAATACAAGAAATCATTAACATTATATATGCCATATGCTCAACATTTCCTGTGGGTGTACAATAAGAAATGGCCTGGAAGAAGCTTGCATGAGTGCATCATAAAGACGCAGGACAGAAGATTTGGAAGGCTCATTACAGCTGACCTTCAATGTGGAGATGACACCTGGTGAAGAAGATAAAATGCTATGCTAAAAGTGACAGAAATAGTAACACATACAACAACCAAGCATGTACTTATTGAATCCCTGTCCTCTAACTGAACCAATGACAGTTGATGAAGAAGATAAAGTGATATGCTAAAAGTGACAGAAATGGCAACACATATAACAACCATGTGTATACTTACTGAGTCCCTGTCCTCTAATTGAACCAATAACAGTTGAGCCAGTCTGTCTGTCAGTTGTCTGGCTTCCAGAACTGCTGGCCGCGGCCATCATGTCCATCCTGGATCCAGCTCTGTCCACTTCAGCAGTCAATTTGACCTGCTTCGAAACGATGCCAGCCTCCTCTTCTCTGTCACTCTTCCCTGCCTGGGTCAAGTCTGTGAGGGAGGTAGCTGTTGAGAGGTATGGGGTGCCTTCAGTGCAAAAGGTCCGAACCTGATCATCGTTGGAACTAATGTCATTTGTCCTCCTGGCCTCAACATACTTGCATTCAACACAATGTCTTTTGTCCCTGTAAGCTCCTATATCTTGGCCCTCCCTCGATCCATTCTCTCGAAAATGCACAGAGTAATTTATCGGTTGTTCTTGGTAGTCCTCACTGCAGTTGTCATCGGAGACCTCATTATATCGAAGACTGAAATTCGTTGGCTGGTCAACAACAACAATGTCAAGGTCAGTTTCAGCGTAAGTGCTGTTGAACTGTTTAACTGGACGGAGGTGAGTGGGATTTTGGTGTGCCGCCTGCACAGTGTGGATCTGACTAGCACCAGTGTTGAACAGCTTACCCTGGGAAGTGTACCCAGAGTTATTCACTGCAACATTTGATGGAAGACTTGAGCGAGGGTGAGCAGATGGACCAGAAGGATGTCGGTACCCTCGAGGGTGAAATGAAGTGTTATTATATGGTGTCTGTGGGGCCATGAATCGAGGAGCAGGAGTATGGTGATGATGATGTGGCCCTGCAGCAGACTGATATCCATGTGGGGTGTGGAAGCGGTTATGAACCAAGTTAGGAACTGGTCTGTGAGGGGTTTGATTGGATGAACTGAGCAAGCTGTTTCCCCCAGAAACATTTGCAGTTAGTTTATCATAAACAACGGAATTATTCAACATATAATTACACTCTTTTACCATAGGAGGCCTAAAGCTCAAACCACCAACACTGGATTGTAAGTAACCATAAGGCATGTGCATATTGTCACTGGAGGATGCTTTGTTGCCTCTATCACCACTGCAGACATCCTGGTATTTCAGGCTGTAGTTAACAGGCTGATCTGTATCTTCCTCTGTAGTGCTGCTGTTCATAGAGCGATGGTTATCAAAGTCGGTGTTGCAGCCCCCAGGATTAGCCATAGACAGGCTGCCATTCAAACTGCAGTTGTTGCTAAGGCCTGAGGATGATGCGGACATGGCCAGATGCTGCTGCTGCTGGATTTGGTTGCTGGAAAACCCTGAGCAGTGAAACGGCTGAGAATGACTGGGAGCTGACTGGACAAGTGATGCGTGGCCATCGAAGCTTCTAGGAGGTTCCACTCCTGCATACATGGCCACTTCATGCATGTACTTGACGATGCGACTGTTGGGCATTGTCTGGTACTGCTGCTGGTGGAATCCCATAGGATGAATCTGCCGTACATGGGCAGGGATGTTGTTAACCATGGTAGTACTGCAGTTACCAATGGGATTGTGGCCACTGCTGCTAGCTAGAGAACTAAAATTAATGTGTGCTTTATGCTCTGTTATTATGCTTTGGGAATTAGGAAGATTAGGCCGAGGAGTGCCATTATGTGCTGCGGTCGGCTGTTCTTTTCTTTCTAGGCTGCTCCCCTGGCGCTTATTCAGCAGTAAAGAAGATTTTGCCAGCATGGTATGGGCTCTATTCCGATCATGGGAGATGTCTGAGTGAGTACTGCCCACACTATCTTGACTCCCTGTCCTCACCACTTGACTAGATGATGTCACCGCAGGATTGCTGACACTCTCATTACCACTCCTGGACATCATCTGTCGACGTGTCAAGTGTTTCCTGGTATCCTCCTCTTTCCTGTGAACATGATCTCCTCCGCCACTTCCATCTCCACCACCATTAAGGTGATAGACAAACCTCCGCGGCTCACTTTCTGACCGATGGACGATGCCAGTCGGAGAACTTCTTGGACTCTCAATGTTATCACACGTCTCTGAAAGGTTACTATCTATCTCTGTTTCCATAGCCAGCTGCTTCCGAACATGCAAACTTGGATGAGATAGCCCAACAGATTTCTCGTTACCAAGGGACTTGCCCGCAGGGATTGACAACAGCAGATTTCGGAGAGCTGCTGAACTTCCACTGGAGATCATCTTGTGGCGGGAGTGGACTAAATTCCTCAGCATGCTGACGGCTCCCATTTCTCGCAAAGCATTCTGATCTTCCTCACATCTGGCAGACAGATTCCATAATGTACCACAGGCATTACCCACAACTGTCAGACTTGGGGATTTCAGGTGGTGCAGGAGAATCTTCAGGCAGTCATGATTTCGCAACACCTGCCTGTATTCTTCTCTGACGGCAACGTGACTAGAAACATTCCGCAAGATCCCCCCGCCATTCTCCACAATGCTGAGTGTCTTGCTGCTGCTTTTGTAAGTCAAAAGGTTGACTAAAAATTGCAGAGCGCCCTCAACTGCACAGATTTCTGCCTTATTCTCTGAGCAGTGGGACGACAGGTTCCATAATGCTGACAAGATACTCTTCAGAGTTGTCTCCTTCTTGACCCGCATGGCTGCTTTCATTAGAGTTGACACAGCTCCAATCTAAGCACAGACATAAACAATATATCATTCACATCATCTTAGCAATTGCCATATTTTCTCTTTGTAAGTATGTATGTTGTTTCAGAAACAGAATTCTAGCATTGTATAGGGAACCAGTTTCAACATGTAAAGCCTGTGAATCCTGGGTAATTTGTACAGTAGCAAACAAAACAAGTCAAAGCATCATGTCACATAATAAAACAGAATGGAATTAAATGTGATCAAAACTGATATATGGAAGTGAATCACGGACATTCAGCGTGTCCATGAGAAATGACTTGGAGGCTGCAGAGATGTGGTTTTATAAAATATCTCTGAAAATGAAACAAATAGTTACAAAAGACTAATGATGATGCTCCCCCCCCCCCCCCCCCCCAAAAAAAAAAAAAAAAAACTCGTAAAATAATCCAATTAATAGCAACAAATACTAAAGGTGTATTTAGAAAATAGTTACACATAATAAAGCATTCAATCCCGAGATAAGTATCCAACCTTGAAGTAAGTATCCCACCAGGAAATAAATATCCCACATTGAAGAAGTAAGCATCCCACTTTGAGGAAATAAGTATCCCAACTTGATTAAACCTTTAGGATCTAAATATTCCACCTTGAGGCAATAAGTACTCCACCTTGAAGAAATGAGTCTCCCAAATAGAGGCAATAAGTATCCCAACTTGATTAAACCTTTCAATCAATCAATCATGTGCCATGCCGGAAAGCGTGGGCGGTCATGACTCGCCATTTCATTCGATCACCAGAGTCGTGGATCAGCTCAGTGTTCCTGTCTCGTTCATGCCATGTGGCCAAGCCATCCAGATATTTTCCTCTCGGTCTTCCTCTTGGTCTGTTCCCTTCGATCTTGCCAGTTGTCACTAAGCTCTCCAGTCCATTTCTTCTCATAACGTGTCCAAAAAATTTTGACTGTCTACGTCTAAATTTCTCTAATCAATCTACGATTTTCATTTGTCTCCTGTAGTACTTGGTCATTGGTTTTTCTATCTGTCCATGGTATTCTTTGCATTTTCTTCAGAAACCACATTCCTGCAGCCATCGGATGTTTTTCAGCTTGACTGCACATTGTCCAAGCCCTAAACCTTTAGGAAGTGAGTATTCCACCTTGAGGCAATAAGTATTTCACCTTGAGGAACGAAGTATCCCAACTTGAGGAAATAAGTATCCCAACTTGATTAAACCTTTAGGAAGTGAGTATTCCACCTTGAGGCAATAAGTATTCCGCCTTTAAGAAATGTCTCCCAACCAGAGTCAATAAGTATCCCACCTTGAAGAAATTAGTATACCAACTAGAGTCAATAAGTATATCACCTTGAGGCAACAAGCACCCCACCTTGAAGAAATAAGTATCCCAACTAGAATCAACACATATCCCACCTGGAGGCATTAAGTATCCCACCTGGAGGCATTAAGTATGCCACCTGGAGGCATTAAGTATCCCACCTGGAGGCATTAAGTATCCCACCTGGAGGCATTAAGTATCCCACCTGGAGGCATTAAGTATCCCACCTGGAGGCATTAAGTATCCCACCTGGAGGCATTAAGTATGCCACCTGGAGGCATTAAGTATCCCACCTGGAGGCATTAAGTATCCCACCTGGCGGCATTAAGTATCCCACCTGGAGGCATTAAGTATGCCACCTGGAGGCATTAAGTATCCCGCCTGGAGGCATTAAGTATCCCACCTGGCGGCATTAAGTATCCCGCCTGGAGGCATTAAGTATGCCACCTGGAGGCATTAAGTATCCCACCTGGCGGCATTAAGTATCCCACCTGGAGGCATTAAGTATCCCACCTGGAGGCATTAAGTATCCCACCTGGCGGCATTAAGTATCCCACCTGGAGGCATTAAGTATCCCACCTGGAGGCATTAAGTATCCCACCTGGCGGCATTAAGTATCCCACCTGGAGGCATTAAGTATCCCACCTGGAGGCATTAAGTATCCCACCTGAAGGTCGATGAAAATATGAGGCCAGCACCATATATGTCCAACACACCTGAAGGCAGGTAAAATTGGTCCTGTACTTGTGACATGTTGGGAGAGCAAGGAGCTTGATGAACAAGGGGAATAGTGTGTTAGGCCATGACAGTCTAAATCAGAGGATGTCTCAGGAACTCCACTCTCCCATCATGGTTGTTGGCAACTTTTGCCTGTTCCTTCCACAAGTATAAAATGCTGAAAGGGACCAGATCTGGGTCACAAGAATACATTATGTGGAAATAGGGGAGTACGGGGTATCAGGCATTGGTAGCACCTTTGGTAAGGATGACTCTCATGTCCTTTTCAGGACCCATCCCCCACTGGTCCAAGCCTGACACCCAGCTCACGCCTGTGGCTCCTAGTAGCTGTCAGCATGCGACAGTAGCCACCCCCGGGCAACAGCTGTGAGAGGCTGGCTAAACCAGGCATGGGTAGCCGATTTGGTGTCAAACCAAGCGGTAAACAAGGGTATGCCTACCCAGCATGTGAAGACAGGATTCGGCAGACTGCACGGAAGAAATCATTTCTGATTCAACGGGCAAGACTGCGTTCACCCGCAAAGCGTTGTGGAACGTAATGAGCACGGCAAGGCACATTGAGCGCCCTGGTCATCCACTGCACCTGTATTCGTCTCCAGTCGTCTCGACTTGTTTTGCCCCTGGATTCAGATGGACTCAGGCGAGAGAGGTCGACTAATTGCGCAAATCTTCCTCACTTTAATCCAAGTCATCGCGCAAGTCATTCTTCATCCAACGTCATGTGGAAATCAGTAGCCATGTCATACTCGATTCCCAAAAGAGGTCTGTCTGTAATTCTTTCAACAACAGTATTAACACAGAGAGAATACCTCAAAGTACTTTCAAGGGAAAGGCTTTCAGACCTCCAAGTGAGATTTTTTTCTGGCCATAGGTTCAATAATTTTTTTTTTTAACAGGTCACGTATATTGAGTGAAACACCAGCAGAATCACCAGTGCCTGACCTAATAGTAAAACCAGATGTGCTAATACAATTAATAGCAATACAAACAACCAGTAATTAAAACAAATAGCAAAACCAACATATACTAATTCAAATAACAAAACCAACACACATTAAATGAAATAAAATATAACATCAAAACCAAAGTATACTGGCACAAGCAACAATGAAACCAAACACACACAAAAATAATGCAAATAATAGCAAAACAAACACATACTGAAAGATAAAACATATAGTCGCTCACAAAACCCACAACTGCCACATCCTGACTTGATATGAAACTACTAATTCAAATAAAACCAACATATATAGTGACTCATAATATAGCAAAACCACCTTATAAAGTCATCCATACAATAGGAAAACCACCTTATATAGTCACTCATGCAAATAGTAAAACCAACATATAGTCACTCATACAATAGGAAAACCACCTTATATAGTCACTCATGCAATAGTAAAACCAACATATACTCACTCATACAATAGGAAATCCAACAAACAATGACTCATACAATATCAAAATCAACATAGTGACTCATTATTAACTGCATATCCTTTACAACCCTAGCATTTTCTGGCTGTTTGTGATTTTGTGGTGAGCATACTTTCAGTAGTTAACCATTATTGTCTGAATTATCAGAACTCATACCTTCAGATCAGGAGCAATTGAATGCGAAGATTTTCGTACAATTAACCTCATAAACGATGTCACTAAGCTTCTACTCAGAATTATAATGAGAAGAACAAGAAAGAAAATAAAAATGGAAATTAGTGAAGAACAGTATGGTTTTATGGAAGGAAAGGGTACAAACAATGCAATGTATATATTACGAACACTAATAGAAAGGTCAATAGAGAAACAGAGAGACATATATTTATGCTTCATAGATTATACTAAAGCATTTGATAAAGTAAAACATGATGAGCTGATTAAAATGTTGGAAGATATCAACACTGATGGGAAAGATTTAAGAATAATAAAGAATATATACTGGAACCAAGTAGCAGCAATTAAAATGGGAAATAAAGAGGGTAGTTACGAACAGATAAAGTTAGGAGTACGACAGGGGTGTGTCTTGTCACCCGATCTCTACTTCCTATATAGCGAAGTAATAATGAGAGAGATCAAAGAGAAGCCAGGAATACTAATCGGAGGATATAATATAAACAATATACTCTATGCAGATGACACAGTATTGGTGGCGAATAATGCAACAGACCTACAACAATTATTGGACATTGTAGTATCAGAGAGTGCACAAAAAGGACTCTCCTTGAATATCAAGAAAACAGTAACAATGGTGATATCAAAGAAAATGGGGACACCAAAATGTGACATAGAAATAGAAGGGGAAATTCTCAACCAAGTGGATAATTTTAAATACCTAGGGGCACTTATAACATCAAATGTACAGCAAGATGTACAACAGAGATTAAGAGCAGAATAGGGCAGGCAAAAGCCGCATTTCAGAAAATGAAGAGTATCTTATGCAATAAGTCGCTATCAGTGAATGTAAGAAAGAGAGTGCTAAAATGCTATATAGAACCAGTTTTGCTATATGGCAGCGAATCTTTTAATGTAAATGAACAAATTAGGAAGAACTTAGAAGCAACAGAGATGCGGTTTTTAAGACGAATGTTGCGAATTCCTTGGACTGCCAGAGTAACTAACAATGATTGCCTGAAAGAGGCTAATGAAACTAGAACACTATATACAACAATAAGAAAGAGACAAACAGCTTTCTTTGGTCATGTGATGAGAAGAGAGGCATTGGAGAACATAGTGACAACTGGAAAGATTGAGGGGAAGAGGGGCAGAGGCAGACCAAGAGAAATGATGCTGGACGGATTGAGACAGTGGCATGGAGGAATATCATCAGCAGAGTTGATCCAGAACACCAAAGACCGAGATCTGTGGAGAGCCATGAGCGCCTACGCCAGCCGGCACGGCACTTGATGATGATGATACCTTTTGTATGGGAAACCAACGCAAGGCAGCCTGCTTCCAAATCGCCCGCAGTTGTGTTTCGAACATGATATACAGGATTATGAATTGCATTCGTAACTTCTTCGCCACAGTGACTCATACAATATGAAAATCAACATACAGTGACTCACATAACAACAAAACAAACATTTAGTAACAAACAATAATAAACCAACATAGTGACTAATACAATAGTAAAGCAAAAACATAGTGACTCATACAATAGTAAATCCAACATACAGTGACTCATACACTAGCTAACTCAACAGACAGTGACTCATACATTAGCTAGTGACTCATACATTAGCTAACTCAACATACAATGAATCAAACATTAGTAAAACTGACAAAGTGACTCTTATAATAGCTAACTCAACATACAGTGAATCAACTATAGTACAGTGTTATTCATACAGTGACTGCAGTAAGCTACAGAGGTCGTGCTTTGTGCGATGCTTTCTGCGCTGCAGAAAGAGACTGAGCCATATGGGATAAAACCCGGTGCAATGAAGTCGACCCTGTCGACTTTTAAGCGACTTTTTCTAAGGGACAATGAATCAAACATCAGCAAAACTGACAAAGTGACTCTTACAATAGCTAGCTCAACATACAGTGACTTGACTCTTACAATAGCTAACTCAGCATACAGTGACTTGTCTCTTACAATAGCTAATTCAACATACAGTGACTTGACTCTTACAATAGCTAACTCAACATACAGTGACTCTTAAAATAGCTAACTCAACATGCAGTGACTCTTACAATAGCTAACTCAGCATACAGTGACTCTTACAATAGCTAACTCAACATACAGTGACTTGACTCTTACAATAGCTAACTCAACATACTGTGACTTGACTCTTACAATAGCTAACTCAACATACTGTGACTTGACTCTTACAATAGCTAACTCAACATACAGTGACTTGACTCTTACAATAGCTAACTCAACATACGGTGACTTGACTCTTACAATAGCTAACTCAACATACGGTGACTTGACTCTTACAATAGCTAACTCAACATACAGTGACTTGACTCTTACAATAGCTAACTCAACATACAGTGACTTGACTCTTACAATAGCTAACTCAATATACTGTGACTTGACTCTTACAATAGCTAACTCAATATACTGTGACTTGACTCTTACAATAGCTAACTCAATATACTGTGACTTGACTCTTACAATAGCTAACTCAACATACAGTGACTTGACTCTTACAATAGCTAACTCAACATACAGTGACTTGACTCTTACAATAGCTAACTCAATATACTGTGACTTGACTCTTACAATAGCTAACTCAACATACAGTGACTTGACTCTTACAATAGCTAACTCAATATACTGTGACTTGACTCTTACAATAGCTAACTCAACATACAGTGACTTGACTCTTACAATAGCTAACTCAACATACTGTGACTTGACTCTTACAATAGCTAACTCAATATACTGTGACTTGACTCTTACAATAGCTAACTCAACATACAGTGACTTGTCTCTTACAATAGCTAACTCAACATACTGTGACTTGACTCTTACAATAGCTAACTCAACATACGGTGACTTGACTCTTACAATAGCTAACTCAACATACTGTGACTTGACTCTTACAATAGCTAACTCAACATACAGTGACTTGACTCTTACAATAGCTAGCTCAACAACCAGTGATTCATACAATAGCTAACTCAACATACAATGATTCTTACAATAGCTAACTCAACATACAGTGACTTGACTCTCACAATAGCTAACTCAACATACAGTGACTTGACTCTTACAATAGCTAGCTCAACAACCAGTGATTCATACAATAGCTAACTCAACATACAATGACTCTTACAATAGCTAACTCAACGATCAGTGATTCATACAATAGTTAACTCAACATACAGTGACTGATACAATAGATACTCAACATACAGTGATTAATACACTAGCTAACTTAACAATCAGTGATTCATACAATAGTTAACTCAACAATCAGTGATTCATACAATATTTAACTCAACAATCAGTGACTCTTAAAATAGTTAACTCAAGATACATTGACTCTTACAAAAGCTAACTCAATCAGTGATTAATACAATAGTTAACTCAACATACAATCAGTGATTAATACAATAGTTAACTCAACATACAGTGACTCATACTATAGTTAACATACAGTGACTCATACAATAGTTAACTCAACATACAGTGACTCATATAATAGCTAACTTAACATACAGTGACTCAAACATTAGTTAACTCAACAATATATCCTGGCCTACCACAGGGATCACCATTATCTCCGGTGCTGTTCAATGCCTACACTGTGAGAATTACCAGCGAGCAAATCATAGGACCGGAGAGGACATTGTCATATGCAGATGATGTTTTAGTGTATCATCAGGGTAACGACAGAGATCAGGTTGCTGTAGAACTACAAACCGAATTCAATAGCATAAGCACTTGGTGTGTTGAAGCTGGGGCAATGGTCAATCCAACAAAGGCAACAGTGACATGGTTCTCTTTAAATAACCATATTGTCAACACCCCAATGCTAACTGTAAATTTGGGTTCAGAGACGGTGGAAAGAACGCAGGCAATGAATTGTTTTGAATGAAACTATGAATTGAAACATGGGTATACGATTTGATCGAAGCTTAGCTTATACTGAGCATGTAGACCAGGTGATAACAAAGGCCAAGCGGGGGTTTGGCTGTGATGTGGGTGATGGTGGCGGCAAACTGTGAGCAGCGCCATGCATGTCTTCTTTACAAGGGGCTGGTCCTTTCTGTTCTGGTGTATGCGATGGCGATCCTGACTCTCAGCCATAAGCAGATAGAAAGGATGGAAAGGATACAGAATGAAGCTATGCACATCATTCTTGGATGCACAAGAGATACAGCATGCAGGGCGATGCGCTACCTTTTTGATTTTCCAACTATGAGGGACAGAATACAAATTTGCCAAGCTCGTGCCTATCTCAGAGTCAACACAAACACATAACATCCACTGCATAGCGAGATTGTTGTTTGTCCATCAAGAATGATGATGACTATTCATTTCATCCAGTGGGGTTGAAGGTATGGAGCCGTGGGTTCTAAGATGGCTGATAAGGCCTATTTTGGCTCGAAATGTTCTTTGACAATGTGGGCAAAGAATGCTTGACATTTTTGGAGGAGGATTTCCTGCAGTGGTTTTTCTGTCCTGCCTTTTCTTCACAGCTCTTGCAGTCCTGGTTGCCTCACATATGACTGCACCTTTGCGTAATGATGCACGCCACGAATTTCGGTCTCTGGCTGCAGCCTCCCAGGTGTCATGATGAATTCCAAATGCCTTCAGTGAACTTTTCAGAGTGTCTTTAAAGCGTTTCCTCTGGCCACCTTGGGAGCGATAGCGAGATTAAGAAGGTAAAGGGTAGCAGGTTAAAAAGAGGAAAGTCATGGATGTGTCAAGCTGAAGACATTCTTCAGCAGGTGTGTTCACTTGAGGACTTAGAATCTGGCGAGGAGTGGGTACAAGTGCCAACAGATTTCTGCACATCCTTTTCAGTTTGCATCCAACTAGATAGAAAATGCAGACAAGAAAATCCAGCTGCTGTGGAGGCGGAAGTACAGCCTCTGATCTTCGAGAATTCGTTAGAGGATGATGCTGTCATTTACAAAGATAGGTCGGCCATCCAAGGAGTGAGAAGTTCATGAGCCTTTACGGCTCAGGCCGGAGGGAAAACTGTGAAGTAAGAGTCAGGCGCTTTTGCTTTGACCACACGCAGCCTGACTATGGAAGTCATGGCAGTAAGTAAAGCAATAACATGGCTCGAGACACAGACATTCAATCAGGCTTGTGTCTTTAGTGACTCAATGAGTATGCTCAGGAGGATAGAGATGGGGTGGGTCCGAAGAGAGTGGCTGCTGTCTCTGGAGTGGTCTCGGCTAGCAAAGATTAGTTTCATCTTCATGCCAGGGGCGGACGAGCCATGGACAAGGCAGACATTCTGAATGCTCTACAAGAAGTAAGTGGTTTACGAGAACCAAGCGATGACTGGGAATCTACAACCATAGTCAGGCTGTGAGAACAGCAAGTTAAAAGAAGTGTGGCCAAACAAGAACACTATGCAGGAAGCAAAAGAAGAGTAATAAACCAACACAGAACTGGTGTCGTGAGCCGCTACACGCTGCGGGATTGGCTGAGGAGGGGATCTGAGCACTTATTTATGGACTGAATGGTGTGATGTGCAATGAGGATGATCTGTCGACTAACTAACTAACAGTGACTCATGCAATAGTTAACTCAACATACATTGCCGCATACAATAGCCAACTTAACCTACAGTGACTCATACAATAACTAACTCAACATACAGTGACTCATACAATAGCTAACTTAACATACACATACAGTGACTCATACAACAGCTAACTTAACATATAGTGATTCATATATTAGCAAAAACAACACACAGTAACTCACACAACAACAAACACAACACATAGTAACTCAGACAATAGCAAAAACAACATGGTAACTCATACAATAGCAAAAACAACACACAGTAACTCACACAATAGCAAAAACAACACAGTAACTCATACAATAGCAAAACAAGTAGACATTGATTCAAACAGCGATCCATACCTCCCTTAAAGCTTTCTTGCTGGCGAGGTCCGCCCGCCAGCTGAGGTTCCTCAGGACACTGGCCGATGGCTGTATCAGATCCTCGCTGCTGGAGGCCACCTGATAGGTTAGAGCTTCCATGGCGCTATGCATGGAACACAGCAAGGCCTTGTTCTTGCCGTCTCCAAAGGTAAGATTTGTCAGTGCCATGCAGGAGTTCTTGCGGATGGCAATGCTGTTGAACATATGTACATTGAAAATACAACAACAAAACATCACCATCTTTAGATTAGGACAATGCCTGTAAACACACCTTTTCAGCATTGAACTGTCATATATCCCTGACAGAATGTGAGAATTCATACAGCATCCTTCAGATCTGCTCCATCTACAAAGAGACTCAACACTAGCTTTGATGACAAGGAACCGCAATGGAAACTTATAAAGGCAAACAAAGCCACATACAAATTATGCACAGGACACTGTCCGCAAACACATTTTCCAGCCTCAACCACACACACATTTTTCAGCCTAATCCACACACACATTTTTCATCCTCAACCAGTCACATACCACAGATAGCAAGTAAAACGCAGACACTCAAACCCCGAAGCACATCCTTCAGACTTAATGGATACCGAATCATAACACTGCAAAACACCTTTGGCAAAGTCCTCAAAAAGATAGTAGCCTGCAAACTCCAGTTACATTTGGAAAGTCATAATCTGCTTCCCATGGGCTCAGGAGTTATCGGCCTGGGAAGGACACCTGGGCCAATGTGGCAACTTTTGCATTTGATGTTTATGAGGGTTTCAAGGATAAACAAGAGGCAGTGGCGGTAACTCTTGACCTGGAGGATGCATATAACAGGGTCAGGTATGATCAGTTGATAATACACTCTGTTGGACATTGAGGTATGCCCTTGTCTTGTCCTTTATGAGCGTAAGGTTGCACTGCACATGAGTTCCTGGACTTCTGGCCCCTGCACTATCACACCTGGGTTGCCACAGGGATCTGCTATGTCCCCAGTGCTCTTTAATGTCTACACCAGCAAAGTCGCAGCTATTGAGACACCAGGGTTGGTAGAATCATGACATTTGCAGATGATGTGCTGGTGTATAGTCAGGGCAGAGACTGAAAGTTTGGCTGCCCACTTACAGGTGGCAGTAAACAGGGTGGCAGAGTGGTGCAGGGACACAAAGGGGCCATTGCAAACCCAGACAAGGCATCGGTTGTCTGGTACTCCCTGGATAACCGGAATGTCAAGGCTGTCCCATGTATTATGTTGAATGGATGTCCTCTTAGTAGAGAGAATAAACTGAAGTACTTGGGTATCACATTCGACGGGTGTATATCTTTTAAAGATCATGTGTAGGCTTTGGTGGTGAAGGCTGGTAAGGGACTTAATGCTTTGAAGGCGATGGCAGCAATCGGGGTAGAGCAGAGGATGCTGTACAGGCTCTTTCAGCAGTTAATAATTTCTGTCACTGAGTATGGTTTGGGGCTCCTGACAGTATCAAAGAGCCAGCTTGAAAGGTTGGAGCGCATACAAAATGCGGCCATGCAGGTGATTCTGGGGTGCTCAAAGGACACGCCAATTATATGCATAAGGCATATCCTGGTGCTACCAACAATGGCAGATAGGCATAGGGTAGCTGAGAGTTGCTGCAGATAGGGATCACCCCCTGCATGAAGCTAGGCACTACGTTTTCGGTTGCCAAACTTTAACGGATATTCTCTTGCGGTAACTTTCATTTTCTTGTTTTTGTGTCTCTGATTTAAAGAGGTTTAGAGTACTCATGATGTTAAATATGTATGTTTGGGTAGTGAGATGTGTGTGCTTTGGGGATGTGTGTGTGGGTGGAGGATGCGGGAGTGAGTGAGGGATGTGCCAGTAGGTGGGGGATGTATGGGTTGGTGGGGAGATGTGTGGGGGATGTGTGGGTGGGTGAAGGGACTGTGGTGAGTGGGGGTTGTGTGTGGGTGAGGGATGTGTGTGTGGGTAGGGGTGTTTGGGTGGATAGTAAGAAGCGTGGGTAGGTGGGTGGGGAATGTGCATGTGAGTGGGTGGGTGCAGGGTTTGTTGATTGGTGGGGGTGTGTGTGTGGGTGCGGGGATGTGTGGTTGGGGGATGAGTGTTTGGCAGGGTGGTTGGAGGTGTGTGGATATGGGTGGGGGCGTGTTTGCGGGGAGATGTGTGTGTGTGTAGGGGGATTGTGTTAATAGAGAAGGGTGGGTTGGTGGGTGTTTGGGTGGGGATGTGTGTGGGTGGGTGGGGTGGGTATGTGGGAGTGTGTGGGAGTTGGGGGTGTAGGTTGCGTGTATATGGGTGGGTGATGTGTGTGGGTGGGTGAGGTTATGTCAGTGGGAGGATGGGGGTGTATGTAGGTGGGAGGGGGATGTGTGGGTGGGTGAGGGATGTGTCTAACATTGTAATATGCATTGTTTATGTTTACAACATTAATCTGACAATGTATTTTCCTATGTGAATGTATCATGCACTATTGATGAATGAAAGATGAGTGATTGGAAGGGCCGAATGTAAGACGGGCCTGCGTTCCCAATTTGTAACCCTTTTAAAATAAAGTTGAATTAAATTGAATTGAATTGAAAATTCCCCGATTATTTCAACATCGAGTTAAAACAGACACTGATTACTTGATATAGTTTTTCCCACCCCGTTTTGCCTTGTGCATTTCTGGCACTTCGGGAATCCTTGTTATACCGGAGAACCAGGCTGTCAATTCTAAGTGGTAAGTAAACCCGTAAATACCGTTTTATGAGACATACTACATTGTTATACTATGAATTATTAAATTTAGCATCCATTTTTATGTGTATTTTGTAATTTTTGACAATTTAAGTTGGCAATAAATGTCACACTGAAATTATGAAGATCGCTTGCTGTAATGCTGTATTTCAATGGCGGGAGATGGCAGTTTTACTCTAGCTAGGAACATTTGATATTGTTATGGAATATTCAAAGCGACTACAATGATAATGAATGCATGTTTACATTCAACACCCATTATTGTATGTATGTGTAATTTTTCATCACTCTACACGGACCAGATCATTGATAATTTTTCATCTTTCCAATGAAACATCTTTTGTCAAAATGCATCTATCTATGCTGGCGTCCTAGCGTTGACAAGACTGCATATGCCGATAGCACGCGGTCTGACGTCATCATAGCACGACGTGGAAATGTATATATCTGTGTGTGTGAGTGTATATATATATATATATATATATATATATATATATATATATATATATATATATATATATATATATATATATAAAAACTGGCAGAGTTATCTGTCCTTGAGTTAGATGAGCCGCTGTGTTAATCTCCCTTGACATGAGTGTAACCCACAGTTGTGTGAGTGTGTGAAAAGGTCAAAACTTTTTTTTCTATATGTTCCTATTAACCCTTTACAGGGTGGACCGTCCATTTCCGTCCAATACGTTAAACGGGCAAAACGTCTCAAACCGGCCGATACTATTATGCATTGTAAAAACGCGATCTCTCGGCTTTCCGATACTTCCGACGGCTACTTTCGCTTTCGCCGATAGCTTGACAACGTGGCCGCCATTTGTAAAGCGCGTACTAAGAAGTTGAACAGACTTTTACGGACTTTTTTTAAAAATAGTTTTCGGGGTTTTTACACTGTTTTTCAAAACGGATTTCAGCGATTCTTCAAGTGATAGCCGAGATTTTGCTCTGTTCAATTTAAGTGACATTAAAGGGCACGAAGTTGACTATTAATCGGAGCTAGATATCAGTACAAAGCGTTACTTTGCATTAGCAGTCTGAGTCGGACTTTAAAGAAAGTGATTATGATTCTGAAAATGTGTTTGTAAAATGCTGTATAGATGACGGAAAATCACAAACACCATGCCGTATTTCGTAAATAGTTGTGTTCATATATGGATTACCGACAACAATCACATGAGTAACATATTCTGCATGCTTTTCCCTTCATTGTGTTGTTTATTTAACTAAAATCGGTTGACTAACACCTTATTTGTGATGTTTTTACTAACGCGACCCGAAATTTTACCGAACCTGAAAAAATCTTGCCCGTTCAGGGCTACAAAACGGACAAGCGTCTGCCCTGTAAAGGGTTAAATGATAAACTGACACACAAGCATTAATATCTCGGCTTAAAATTGACCGACAAACTTGAATAAGGTACAGTTGGATTTGTTTTTTTCAAGAGGTTATATAATTAAAAAGCAATAGAAAATTTTTTTACTAAAGTGGCTACATGAAGCCATGGATATAGTCATGGGTCATAGACTGAGATGAGGTAGGTCCTGGACGGCGCAGATGGAAATATCTATACGTCCGGTTTGTGACAGGCAGAAACAGTGGACAGTTACAAATATAGACAGAAACAGTGGGCAATTAGACGTGTAAGGGAATACACACAGACCACACCAGACAAAACAAAACAAAAAGAAAAGAACAAATCACAGATGATGCCTCTAGTACCTGCTCTCACTTAATGATGTGGCAGCTCGAGTCTCCACCTCTAGCAGCTCGGCAATTGTCTGAAGTCCTCCCAGAGTGCAGATAGCATGTCTGTAGTCTTCATCAAATGACAACCTCATGACAGTTGAGATGGCTGCCACTGGCTGGTGGTCTGTCTGTGTGTAGTCTGTGACAGGGAGGACAACAAACTGTTTGCTGGTATGTCAAATGCTATCATTCTTAAACAGGTGAACTGAAACAATTATTCAGGTGAAGTGATACAACGTATATTTCTTTTCTTTCATCCCCCAATGAGATATAGGCCCTCAACCAATTCCCACCAAGTCATCATCGCCCACAATCAATTCAGGCCAAATCATCCAAGCCAACAACCAATTCCTACCAAGTCATCCTCGCCCACAATCAATTCCCACCAAATCATCCAAGCCAACAACCAATTCCCAACAAGTCATCCTAGCCAACAATCAATTCCCACCAAATCATCCAAGCCCACAATCAATTCCTACCAAGTCATCCTAGCCAACAACCAATTCCCATCAAGTCATCCTAACCCACAATCAATTCCCACCAAATCATCCAAGCCAACAACCAATTTCTACCAAGTCATTCTAGCCCACAATCAATTCCCACCAAATCATCCAAGCCAACAACCAATTCCCACCAAGTCATCCTAGCCCACAACCAATTCTCACCAAGTCATCCTAACCCACAACCAATTCCCACCAAGTCATCCTAACCCACAACCAATTCCCACCAAGTCATCCTAGCCCACAACCAATGCTCACCAAGTCATCCTAACCCACAACCAATTCCCACCAAGTCATCCTTGCCCACAACCAATTCCCACCAAGTCATCCTAGCTCACAACCAATTCCCATCAAGTCATCCTTGCCCACAACCAATTCCCACCAAGTCATCCTAGCCCACAACCAATGCTCACCAAGTCATCCTAACCCACAACCAATTCCCACCAAGTCATCCTTGCCCACAACCAATTCCCACCAAGTCATCCTAGCTCACAACCAATTCCCACCAAGTCATCCTATCTTTTGCTATCTCCATTCATGTTCTCCGCCATGTTATTCCTATCTGTCTTTAATTCCTTTCTCCATATACAGCCATCTTGAAACAGTTATAACAGCAGCAGGGAGAATCTTTGTAGAGATTAGAACAAGATTCACCATGGAAAAAGTAGCCTCTTTCAAGATAGAAAACCACACACGTACTCTCACAACCACACACATCAACTTACTGCTAACAACAGCCCACACATCCCTCTATGATACAACCACACAACCATTCACTGCTAATAATAGCCCTCACATCCCTTTATTATATAACCACACAACCACTCACTGCTAACAATAGCCCTCACACCACTCTATGATACAACCACACACAACCACTCACTGCTAACAATAGCCCTCACATCCCTCTATGATACAACCACACAACCATTCATTGCTAACAACAGCCCTCACATCCCTCAATGATACAACCACACACAACCATTCACTGCTAACAACAGCCCTCACATCCCTCTATGATACAACCATTCACTGTTAAAAACAGCTCTCACATCCCTCAATAATACAACCACACACAACCATTCACTGCTAACAATAGCCCTCACATCCCTCTATGATACAACCACACAACCATTCACTGCTAACAACAACCCTCACATCCCTCTATGATACAACCACTCTGCTAAAAACAGCCCTCACATCCCTCAACGATACAACCACACACAACCATTCACAGCTAAAAACAGCCCTCACATCCCTCAATGATACAACCACACACAACCATTCACTGCTAACAACAGCCCTCACTTCCCTCTATGATACAACCACACACAACCACTCACTGCTAACAGCGACCCTCACACCCCTCTATGATACAACAACACACTGCTAACAACCCTCACATCCCTCTATGACACAACGATACACAACCACTCACTGCTAATAGGACCCTCGCATCCCTCTATGGTATAAACATAACCACTCACTGCTAATAACAGCCTCCTCATCCTCATCCTCACTCTCCCCTCGCTGCTGGTCACAATAAGCTCGCAGCTGCTCCAAAAGCCTCAGCGTCCTGGCCTCTCTCCTTCCTCTCTTATCGTCATGGTTACACTTGACAATGTTCTGCAGGGCTGCTGCTGCCCTCATCCGAGCTGCCTTGCTGCCGCGTGTCTTGCCTAGGAGTCCAGAGTCCTTCTCGCTGCCATGCAGTAGCTGCAGCAACAGGGGGAGACAACCTGGCAATAGATTCAAGGGGAAACAACTGTCAATTCTAAAATTAATCATAAAGGAGGTCCAGTGTTATGTTAAAAATCCAACTGCTGTTGGAAATCATAAAGAGTAGGCTATAAGGAAGCTGCCTTGGCATAAATAGTTAGATGTGACCCATTATTCTATCTACTAACGGGCTCCATCTTATCTTATCTCATCTCATCTCATCATGTTCCTCTTGTACCTTGTTGTGTCGAGGTGAAGTATAAACATCGTGAGAGTGTCCGATTATGGGCTTCATGTATCGATATTCCCAAGGACTCTGCTATTCCCTCCGTCCAACGTTTACGTGGTCGGCCTCTTCCTCTGTTTCCATCTGGTCTGTACATCATTGCTTGTTGTGGTATGCTGTTGACTGGTAACCTACTTGCATGGCCAAACCATTTGACTTGCTGCTTTCTAATAAAATCTAGTGCTGCTATAACCCCCACTTTAGTCCTGATTTCTTCATTTCTGATCTTATCTCTTCTTGATAAGTTGAGTATTCTTCTCAGGAATCTCATTTCTGTTGTTGTGATTTTTCTTTTATCTTTTTCTGTCATTATCCAGGTTTGGCATTGGTTGCATAGAGTTGGTGGGAAGATTATGTTGTAAAGTGCTTTCTTAGAGTTACTGATACATGTTTGTTCTTTAGTATTGGTGCCATTTGTCCAATGAGTTGGTTTGCCTTATTGCATCTGTTTTCGATCTCATCTTCTGATCTGCTATTTGATATTATACTTCCTAGGTACTTGAAACTCTTTACTTGTTTCAAGGGATGTTCGTTTAGGTGAACTGTTGTTGTTTTTTCATCTTTAGTTATAGTCATTACCTCTGTTTTGCTTGTGCTAATTTTCATGTTATGTTCCCTACACATTTTGTTTAGACAATTCATGTGGTCATGTAATTCAGCTTCTGATTTTGCTATTTGTGCTTGGTCGTCCGCAAACAGGAGTTCTCTAATGGTTAGATATGCAGATGGTTCTTCTTCTGTGTTCTCGTCATGCAGTATTCTTGCGGTCTCTGTTTGGCTGGTTTCTTTACATATGTTGTCTATATATGTTATGAACAAGAGAGGGGACAGGACACAACCTTGTCGTACTCCAGATCTTATGGTGAAGGGTTCTGAGTGTCCTCCAGTTGCTCTCACTATGCATTCACTGTTGTTATATAAGCTTCTACATAGGTTTGTTAGATGTGTACTCACACCATATTGTTTAAGGATTTCCCACAGCTTGTTTCTATCTACTCTATCAAATGCCTTTTCTTGGTTGACAAAGGCTAAGTAGAGTGTTTCATTGAATTCGATTGATTTTTCTATAAGTTGTCTAAGAGCAAAAATGGCATCTGTGCATCCTTTGTTTTTCCTAAATCCAAGTTGTGTTTCGCTTAGCTGGGGTTCTAGAGTAGTTCGTAATCTTTTCTCAAGAATTTTGCCAAATATTTTCCCAGTATTACTCAACAGTGATATGCCTCTGTATTGTGTGCAATCTCTTTTGCTGCCTTTGTTTTTTCCAAATTGGGATAATTATGGTGTTTCCCCAGTCTCGTGGTGTCTGTTGTTCTACCCAAACATGGTTGAATAGTCTATGCAGCCATGCTGTTCCTACTTCTCTTGCTGCTTTAATTAGTTCATTTGGTATTTCATCTTGTCCTGGTGATTTTTTCAATGGGGCTAATCTGATGGCTTCTATAATTTCTTCTTTTAGTATGTCTGGTTCTAGTTCTTTGGTGGCATCTGTGTAGGTTTCTTGAAGTCCTGTGACATCTGATGGGAATGTTGAGAGTTGTTCAAAATACTGCTTCCATCTTATTAGGATTTGTTTTTGTTCACTTATTGGTTCTCCATTTTTGCTGTTAATTATTTTAGTTGGGTCAAAGGGTTCTCCTCTGGTTCACATTGCACTTATCTTTTTGTAGAAGTTTCTAGTTGCCTCCTTGTAGTTTTTATTTAGGGTTTCTCCATACTCTTCCCAGTCTTTTTGTTTTTCCCTCTTTACTATTCTATTCACATGTCTTCTTGCTATTCTATATTCTATGTAATCACATTCCTGTTTGCTCTTCAACCACGTTTTCTATTTTTCCTTGTTGTCTTTTACCACTTTCTTTACTTCTGAGTTCCATCAACTTGTCATTTTCTGTATCCGTGTTTTGTGTTATTTCATGGTTCCACATGTTATTTTTTCAGTATTTAAAATGCTTGATTTGAACATCTCCCAATCTTCTTCCACTGTTTTTCTTTCTATAGGTAATTTTACAAAGATTTCAGTTAGTTCTTTCTCATAATTTTCCCATACTGCCTCGTCTGTAAGGTTTTTTTTAAGTTTACTGATTTGCATGGCATGTATTTTCCTGCTCTTTGCTTTCTTCTTCTGATGGTTCTTATTGTGGCAACGACTGCTTTATGATCTGTGTTTATACTAAATTGGGCACTGCCCTTGCATTTAATATATTTCTCTTTCTGTTATTTCTAGTTAATATAAAATCAATTTGGCTTTTAGTATCTAGATCGTTCCATTTATACCAGGTGTATACTTGTGAAGTCTTTATGTTTATAGAATGTGTTTGCTATATAGAGGTCGTGTTATATAGAGGCTGTTAGTAGAGTACCATTAGCCTACCTACTAACGGGCTCCATCTGCGCCAAATAGAAGGAATAATCAAATGGTATGACAGAATCACCAATGTGGAGCTCACAGAGAGGATTAGACAAATAACAGTGAATCAAGAAGTGCAGAAAAGACCTGGTACTGGATAGGAAACACACTGAGACAATCTTAGCACAGTATAACTAGAAGTGCCTTTGTCTAGAAGGGCAAAAGAAATAGGGAAAGACATAAAATACATACAAAAGAGAATTTAAAAAAGAAAATAGTATGGGGAGGATATGGATGGAGCTGCATGAGATAGCTAAGTATACGAAGGTTGGGTGTAAAATTGGGCGCATTAAAAATTGCATGGCATAAAATTTGTAAGAACGAAGCACAACCCACAGGTAGATAAGAGCCGATAACTTTGGATTGAATCTGTATAGAGGAATCATACCCACACAAGTGCATTATACAATTTCCACAAAACATTTACTGTTCTTTCTGATCCGCCATGCATTTAATATGGTCAAAATATTTAAGCTATCTAAACATGTTGCCGTTTGTGAGTCTGTTCATCCCGATGCAAACATATTAAGCCAAATAAATTCAAATGTATGCAAATCATCATCATGATGTAGTAGATTGTTTGCTGGCTGGCCCCACCACAAGACACTTCCTTCAGTCTCACGCAGTTTCATGCCAGGAGTATCACTACAATCCTGTGTCCATAGGTCAGCATGACTGAATGAAAAAGAAAGTGCGTTTTTAAACATCCTGAATGCTGATGCCGAGGTAAGGGGTTCAACCCCTACACCAGACACTTGGACTAAAACACTGAGCTATCATCCTTGACTTGGAGATGTAAATTATTACAAGCACCTCTGAAGTCGGAGTGGGTTCGTCTAATGGCGAGGGACACTGTTAGTCAATCAATCAATCATATGCCATGCCGGAAAGCATGCGCGGTCATGACTCGCCATTTCACTCAATCACCAGAGCCGTGGATCAGCTCAGTGTTCCTGTCTCGTCCATGCCACGTGGCCAAGCCATCCAGGTATTTTCCTCTCAGTCTTCCTCTTGGTCGGTTCCACTCAATCTTGCCAGTTGTCAATAAGTTCTCCAATCCATTTCTTCTCATAACATGTCCACAAAATTTTGACTATCTTCGTCTAATTTCTCTAATCAGTCTAAGATTTTCATTTGTCTCCTGTTAATAGGGAAAGCTAATTAGCACGCAACATTCAGTCCAGCACTACTATAAGTAGTGTGTATAGACTACGATTGAGTTCAAAGCGAGCGAGCGCAAAAACAAAAAAAAACTCCTGTGTCCACCATCACCATGTTGGTTAACCCTTTTCTTCTATCAAGAACCATGCCTTTTATTATTATTCTTTCTAGTCACTGTACGTTTAATGTGGCCACAGTATTGCAGTTTCTGACGCATGCTGATGCTTATGAGCCAATTCTCTCATCAAGCAGATTAAGCTGAATAATTTCCAATCAGACAAACAGATTAAGCTGAATAATTTCCAGTCAAATAAAGTTCCAAAGGTCAAGGTTACCTGACTGCCTCATCGCGATACAGCTATCCTGTGACTGCGACATGGCAAAAAGCGTTCTTGACATATCATCTTTATCGTGAGTTCCCAGCATGCTCAGCAGGGAGTACACCATTTCAACCTGCAGAGAGACCATAATGATGAGCAACTTTTTAAATATGTTCATTTCTTTTTGACATAGCATGTACATTTTATATGGCATCATACAGGTGTGAAACTTTTAACAAATCAGCTCAAAGGCACATGTGTGTCTTTGAATATATAAGTGTGACAGAAGAATATTAACAACTTATCTGAAGAAAAAGAGAATAAACAGATCTAGCCAACAAGAACTCAATACTGAAGAAGATTGGCTACTAAGAGAAATAAAACCGAGGAAAATGAAACATTTTGGGCAATTTAAAAAGATAAATTTAAACACAGAAGCCACTTACAATATGTTGGATGATTTCTTGTCTGGCATATTTTACGGCATCTAGTCAGGTGCATACTGCATCATTATATACCATATGAAGTAAATAAATGAAATGTTACTTCGGCTGAAACATTTCAAACACAAAGCCACATGTATTGTTCAATTGCAGCACATTTGCTATCATAACGGTAATTTAACATTTAAAACCCTTTCTATTTGCATAAAATTGCTGGAACCGTCTAAGAAAATGTGAAATATACCAGGCAATAAATTGTGCAATATATTGTTTGTGACTTCTGTATTTAAATTCACTAAGGGAATATATTATTTTGGAAGACATGAATGTCTGGAGAAGATCATTACTATCTAAGGTGTATTAAGAAAGTTAAGATGAGGAAGATCAAAATGTAGGTGGATT
>OY992876.1:467821725-467891725 GCA_963921405.1 Cepaea hortensis | reverse complement strand
CTGTATACTTAGTGGGCCTGGCAGATGTGAAGTTCTGTTATTGCACACCATTCTGGTTTTTAAGCTTGGAGAGAGAAAACACAGCCCCCCATGGAGGCGGTACTTTGGTACTGGGTCAGGAGAAGTCTCTACTCCAATCTCTCTGATAAATGCAAGCCATCTGTGGGGCTCAGGTGATCTGAATGCCACTGCATCGGACTTGAGGGTCACAAGCGCAGCCTTCAAGACAACCAACTAACCAAGGTGCCCTCAGCCCTTTTCTCCATTCCCCACAGTATTTCTATATGACTGGTTCACAGTGTTATATAGCCAGTGCTGTGGGTTAGGAGTTAGTGGACTCAGCTCCACAATTTCCATGAGTGGCGTGTTCAACACCAGCCGCCGGAGATTTGAAAGCAGGCCGTGTTTTGTTGATTTTGATGGTATGAACGGTGGTTGTTTAGAAACTAATGACAAACTACCCAATGCAAAAACTGCCTAGTAAATTTTTTTTTTTTTAAACAGCCAAAACAATTTGGGGTTAAGTGTAATTACCACTAAAGAACATGCAATTATCTTTAACTATGCTGTTAAGGATGATGAGGTAAAAAAGGGATCATATATGTAGGTTCAAATGTTAGATAGGCAGTCTGATATATATATTAGTTGGTTGGTTGACTGGACAACAGGCATTTATGTAGGTACATCTTGGTTGCAGTTTGGTTGGCCAATATAAATGCAGGCAGTTGGGTATCTAGATTGATTGATCACTATGTATCAAGGCTGTCAGGTAGGTAGATTGGTTGATTGGTAGAAATGCAGTCAGATAGGTAGATTAGTTGGTTAATTGGCTGGTTAAAAGATTCATAGGTAGGATGGTAGGTATGTAGGCATGTACGTGGATAAGAAGATGGTAAATAGGCAGTCAATGTTTTAAGACTGGTTATTTTGGAGACAGGAAAGAACATAGCTACATTTAATGTTTTTGTGGTAGTAAATACACAACGTATCCAGATATAAAAGATGGCAAGTAAGTTTGTAAATAGATAAAAAGAAGACAGACAAGTAAATATATGACAAACATACCTGCTTTGCTTTCACCTGCAAGGATCTTATCTCAGACTCAATATTTCTAATCCTGTCCAGCCTGGCCTCCTGCCTCAGTTTGCTCTGCTCACCTGAACCCAGTTTTTCCTGCATGACACCCTGCACCTTGTGAGCCTCCATTTCCAACTGGCACCTGGCAATATCTGTCTGCACTGAAAACTGCAGGCAAAATAGCAATAAAGTTATGAGATTCAAATGTAATATGACAAACAGGCAGAAAACCTTATCTTTCACTACACACAAGTGAAAGAAATTAAGATCTATGGACAAAGAGACTGTTGTGTTGTTTGTCCATCAAGAATGATGATGACCATTCATTTCATCCAGTGGGTTTGAAGGTATGGAGCCGTGGATTCTAAGATGGCTGATAAGGCCTATTTTGGCTCGAAATGTTCTTTGACAATGTGGGCAAAGAATGCTTGACGTTTCTGGAGGATTTCCTGCAGTGGTTTTTCTGTCCTGCCTTTTCTTCACAGCTCTTGCAGTCCTGGTTGCCTCACATATGACTGCACCCTTGCGTAATGATGCACGCCACGAATTTTGGTCTCTGGCTGCAGCCTACCAGGTGTCATGATGAATTCCAAAAGCATTCAGTGAGATTTTCAGAGTGTCTTTAAAGCGTTTCCTCTGGCCACCTTGGGAGCATTTACCACAACGCAGTTCGCTGTAAAAAAATTCGTTTAGGGAGCCTGTGATCTGGCATGCGAGTCAAGTGACCAGCCCAGCGAATCTGATTCTTCATCAGTAGAGTGTGGATACTGGGCATGGACGCTCTTTCTAGGACTTCAGTGTCTGGAATCTTGTCATGCCATTTAATCTTCAGTAGCTTCCTTAGGCAGACTGTGTGGAAGTGGTTTAATTTCCTAGCGTGTCGCTGATAAACAGTCCAGGTTTCACAAGCATATAGCAGTGTGGATAATACAACTGCTTTGTAGACTTTTAGCTTTGTTTGCAGGCTTATTCCAGTTCTGTCCCATACATTCTTGTACAGTCTGCCAAAGGCCGCACTGGCCTTGGAGATTCTTGCATTCACTTCGTCATCAATTGTGGCAGCTTGTGACACAGTGCTGCCAAGATAGGTGAATTTGTCCACAACACTTAGTCTATGATCATTCACTTTGATATTCGGCACAGTGTGATTATTCCCTGGAGCTGGCTGGTACATAACTACAGTCTTCTCCAAGTTGATATTGAGCCCAAAGTTGGCACAGGTATGTGAGAAAGCTGAAACATTATGTTGCATGTCCCCTCTGAGTTGGCGTATAGAGCGCAATCATCAGCAAACAGGAGCTCTCTGACGGTGTCGCTGTTAATTTTGGTTTTAGCTTTCAGCTTTCCAAAATTGAATAACTTTCCATCCATACAGTAGTTGATGTCTATTCCAATGTCGTCTTTCTCAAAGGCATTCATCAACATGGCTGAAAACATGAGGCTGAACAGTGTTGGTGCCAGGACACATCCTTGTTTCACTCCATTGGTGACAGGAAAGGATTCAGACAGTTCACCATTTTCCTGTACTCTTGCCTGCATGCCATCATGAAATAGCCGCACTATTTGGACAAACTTTCGTGGACAGCCATATTTTGCCATAATCTTCCACAGTCCTTCTCTACTGACTGTATCAAAAGCCTTGGTATGGTCAATGAAAGTGGAGAACATTTCACAGTTCTGTTCCTGACATTTCTCGTGCAGCTGCCTTGCAGCGAAAATCATGTCAACAATTCCATGTTCTTTTCTGAAGCCACACTGGCTCTCGGGAAGAAGCCCTTGATCGAGATGGGCTGTGAGGCGATTGAAAAGAATTCTTACAAAGAGACTACAAGCCAATTAAATAACATAATCATTAGGTTACTAGAAGCTGTAATAGCACAATGGCTAGCACAACTGCTGCAAGCCCAGTGGTTATGTGTTCACATCTCCATTGAGGTAAATTTTTAAAAATTGCATTTGGTTCTCAGGTTGACCAAAGCTAAAATTGGTACCACAAAATGTCCTGCGAAATAAAGGTGGCCAGTGTGAAAACTGACCACATCGTCCAGTGAGTGATGACTGGTTAATACAAATACAGGGCTACAACCATATATGTACTACACCTCCAGGAATGTAACAGTTTACTTTCACTTATAATTAGATAACTAACTTTACATGTGGTGAATTTAATTGTAACAATATCTTTCATAATTTTCAAAATTTCATACAAGGAACATAAGATCTTACATCTTCTTCTTATTGGTATGGTGTTGATCGATTTGTATGTCTACACCCTCCTGTCTTGTGTACTTCCAATTAATTACCAATGCAGATGTTTCTATTTATTCCATGATGTCAAATTATCTCACATTTTCTCTCTAGACCTTCCCCTTTCCAATGTTGTTGTTGTCACATTGTACTCTAGTGTTCCTCTTCTCATTGTGTATCCCAAGAATGTTTACTTCTGATGCTAGTAACCAGTTCTTAGGAGTTAACTTCTTTCAACAAGTCGTAACTCCTCTTTTTTTTTTTTCAATATTTCCCTACAGAACTACATCTTTGCAGCCTTCAAGTAACTTTTCATTGATCTCACTGAATATCCATGGGACGCAGAGGTGTTTCCAAGCACCAGGGCCGGGTTATATACTGGCCAAGACCTATTGACACGACCTCGTCGAGCGTCCTGGGCAACAGGTCCCTTCGGGGTCCTGACCGATTCCTCCAAAGTCGGAGAGTGTCTGCCTTTACGGCGAGGAACCACCAGTCTGCACACCAATAAGCCAGACATGGGACAACGGATACTCACGCAAACCTCAGGTCCTGTATGACATCACACTGATGTTGGACAACAGGATGCCTTCATCCGACATACAGGACTTCACGTTGGAGCTCAAGCCAACGAACACAAGCAAGCACTGAATTTCCATGATTCAGTTCCATACATCAGAATCATCACTTGTCATGAATAAAATTATGACATATGTACACGGAGACATGTCAGATGCTGAGGTAAGTCTGCAAGAGAACCCTTGTCATTACAAGAACCAGTGACTGTCTTAAGCTCGAGTTCAATGCCGCTAGCATGCAAGGTGCAGCATTGACTGTGTAGAATGTACCACAGTGGCAAGCAAACTCACAATGTATTATCAAATGTGTGACTCCATTTTGTGTTAGCACACTTCACAATGCATCTTCTATACTATACAGATTGGAAACCAGATTTGTCACTTCACAATGCTTCATCTATACTATACATATTGAAAACCAGGTTTGTCACTTCATTATAAACGTGCCACTGTTGTTGGAAGTCTGTAACTACCCTTGTACTATTCACTGTCTACCTCTTGCCCCTGTGGTGGAATCTGTTGACAATGAAATATCTAAACCCCGAAGGAGACAGCATGACCTACTTAGACTTAATCCTAGCCAGTCCCTACATGCTGTGTTAGATCATAACCTGGTTACAGCCTAATATACCTCTCTGAAGATGTGAAGGTAAGTACATATCTTGCACACCTTGCTGGTTTCTGGGCTTGGAGAGGGGAAGGACAGATATGCAACAGTCCTTGTCAAGATGGTACTTTGGCTGAGAGAACAGTCTCTACACCAACCTCATTCAGAGAGGTGCATGCCCTACTCAGGGACTTACAAAGTTTACTGCATGATCTTCACAGGAAGTTGCAATCAGCCCCTACATTTATTGGCTGTTTGTGAATTAATAGGCAAATTTTGTTCACTAGTCTGCCATTGCTTTCTGAACAGCCAATACCTCATACTGTATGAATCAACACAAAGCGGTTTGCTTACAAATTATCACTCACGGCCCTTAGGGCTTAGATGACCTGAAAGCCAATGCACTGAACTTAAGAGTCAAAACTTTGGGCAAAATGTAGCTGGTGATGAAGACTGCCATGGCATCTGCCAGAGTATAAGCCTGGTTGTTATAGGATTCCCATTGACCACTCAAGCACCACTTAAGGACTTGTAGACTGCGATGACTTGGTTTTATCCTTGTAGGCAAACACATTCTCAGCATGCTTCTGAGCATTCCAAGTGGTGAATGCAGACAAGAATCTTGAGTGTTTATCACAATGGGGCTTTGCTGTGGCTCTCTTGCAGTCTTGAAGTGTGCAGATCTCAAGTCTTCAGCAAATTTATTCACTTTGGCTGATCTTGCCTTTGTTCACAGGCTAGCGACATCCTGGGATTCCCTCATGCGGAGGTGAAGACAGGTTTTTATCAGTACGAGACCCAAGCCTACATCCTTAAAAGTACAGGTGACTGACAGGTCATGTGGTTTCCATGCAATATGAGCACTTTGCCAAGTTGCCAACCAAGTCTCCCTGATAGGCTGCAGAGTATCAGTGTTTACAGAAAGGATTGTGCCTTGGTGACAACCATATAGAAATATGGTACCGCCTTCCCTCAGCCAGCCTACAGGACACCAGATTAGAGCAATGACTGAGGTAACATAAAATCAGGTGGCAGATTTAGTTTTGGAGCAGTCAACAGGCAGTTGATGGTCCCAAGTTAACATTGGTAGGCAGAGGATCTATCATAAAGACAATGATCAGTCGCTGATCAGTATGGTGACTGCTAAAAAGGGAAAGTAATGACAGATTACTTCTTTACATATTGCTAGTTAACTATAGAAAATGAGAACAGAAATATTTTGGACATGTAGAAAGACATGAAAGTCTAGTCAAGAAATTATGGAGGAAAGTGTGACGGAAAAGCAGATGAGGAAGACCACAGCATAGATGGGTTCAGGGTGTGACATAATTATCTGTTATATAAATATTATCTGTATAAATTATAATGTATACATGATGGCAACAGAGGAAGGACATCTGGTTTATGACAACAATTTTGAGAGACTAACAGATTGAGAACCCGTAAGTGGAAAGAATGAGATTGCAGCGGAAATGGCAGGGGTTCTGGAAGAATCTCAAAACTGAGAGGGAAGACCAGGAGAACTTTCAATCAGATAGCAGTGGGGAACTATTAGTAGTATGACTCTTTGCTGGCTGTTGAACGAAGGGATTGAGCACGTATGGGAATGTCCTGAATGCAGTGATGTTGGTTTTTACTCAACTCAACTTCTGAGAGACTGTTATGGGAGGAGGTTCTGCACAGTACAGGCCACTGATGGTGATGTATGACGATAACCATAGGTCACATACTGTCATTGCTGAATATCATAAACATTTACTTGTTCAGTCTGCTGAGACTGTCAAGTTGACGTGCAGGAGTTCATTGTCTTTTTGCACAGGAATGAGCCAACAGAGAACCCAGCTGTGAGACAATTCTAGGAAATGATATAATAAAATGGATCTGTTACCTTTTCAGAATGCTGCAGACCCTCCATCTTCTGTGTGATTGTCTTCAGCTGTTTGTAGAACCAGTGTCTATGCTGCTCATCTCTCTCATGCTCCATTAACAGCTGTTTCCTGAAGTTGCAAACAGATAAAACTATACCCAGGCAAAATACGAGTACATACCCACAAAATCAGTCAGAAATTAAGCTATTGACAATGTCACAAACTTAACATTTTGGCTCCTTAATTAACAACAAACATCAGTCAACAATGAAGAGACTGACAATGTCACAAGCTGAATATCTTGGCTCCTTAATTAACAACAAAATTAGCCAACAATGGAGCGACTGACAATGTCACAAACTGAATATCTTGGCACCTTAATTAACAACAAACATCAGTCAACAATGAAGAGACTGACAATGTCACAAACTGAATATCTTGGCTCCTTAATTAACAACAAAATTAGCCAACAATGCAGCGACTGACAATGTCAGAAACTGAATATCTTGGCTCCTTAATTAACAACAAACATCAGTCAACAATATAGAGACTGACAATGTCACAAGCTGAATATCTTGGCTCCTTAATTAACAACAAAATTAGCCAACAATGGAGCGACTGACAATGTCACAAACTGAATATCTTGGCACCTTAATTAACAACAAACATCAGCCAACAATGGAGCGACTGACAATGTCACAAACTGAATATCTTGGCTCCATAATTAACAACAATGGGGTTGTTCACAAGATGTCAGACAAAGACTGGCCACAACAATGCACAGTATTGAGCAATTAATGTAATTGAGTTACCATTACTGAACAAGGTCAGCATGGCTGAATAGATAAGAGCGCTTGCTCTTAAACTTCCGGTTTGCTGATGCTGAGGTAGCAGGTTCAACCCCTCCACTGGTCAGTTGGATTAAAATGTTGACTTCTCACCCTTGAATTTGAGATGTAAATTAGAAGTACCTCAGAAGTCGGAGTGGGTTAACCTGATGGTGAGGGATACTGGTAATAGGGAAAGATAATCCACACCAAAAATCAGTTCAATGCACTAGAAGAAGTAGCACTTGTATGGTAAAGCTTGAGTAGAAAGCAAGCGAACACACACAAACAAAAATTACTATTGAACAAGAGAGCAGCAAAAGACAGACAACTATGAAATGGATGGAATTATCAGAAAGCTTACGCAGGTCAGCATGGCCAATGGATAAGAACGCGTGCTCTTAAACATCTGGTGTGCTGAAGCCGAGGTAAGGGGTTAAATCCCTATACCGGACAGTTGGACTAAAATGTTGACATGTCGTCCTTGACTTGGGGAAGTAAATTACAAGTACCTCTGAAGTCAGAGTGGGTTGCCTGATGGCGAGGGACACTATTAATAGATAAAAGCTAATCCACATGCAAAATTCAGTTCAGCACTACAAGAAGTAGTGTGTATGCACTGTGCTTGAGTTCAAAGCGAGCGAGCACAAAAAATATGCATCAGAATGCTTCAGGATCAGCCCAAGTGCTGAAATACTTGATGATGTTCATGAGTTTGCTTCCTTCAGTAGAGGATCACTACCAGTGCATGTGAGAACCACAAGTGCTCCAGACTCCTCCCAAAGATCACAGAAGGAGAACATTACCAGTCTATAAACTCCATAGCATCAGCATGACTCCAAATGTCTTTAAACCAGGCTATAAATATTATGATGCGAGTCATCGTCATCATCATCATGTGGCATGCTAATAACTGTGAACCATAACCACTCATCTCCATTATTGTGTGCTATAAGTCATCTTTGACCACCAGAGCCTGCCCATTTGGGTTGATGTAACATGAATAATCGATCTCTGTGGCTAAGGGCTTGCGAACGTGGTTTGCGAGCCCATATACCCAGGTTCGAAACACAGCGGTGCTGGTTTTTTCGAAAAAGGTATAGGAGCCAGTCATTCAGAAAGCAATGGCAAACTACTGAACGTAAAATTTGTCCAGGAATCACGAACAGCAAAAATGCTGGGGTTGACTGCTACATCCTGTGAAGGACATGCAACTTAATTGTTGTTTTTTAAACATGAATAGCCAGTACACTCCAAAGCTCCAAAGAGTTTGTCTTCAGTTCTTGTAACATGAGAACATCAAAATCGTAGACCAATTTTTCCAATATTGGTCCTGCAGAGGAGTGGCTGGCCAAGTGGCTAGAATATCGGATTCTCCTTCAGGAGACCCGGGTTCAAATCCTGAGTAAGGTATAGAGTTTTTTTTTCTGTCTGGGGCAAAAAGAAAACTCTAACCTGCACAGTTTGCGGCAATTGCAATAGCCAGGTGGCCTTAATTCCTCAGGCTCAAGACCCCACTGCCATATACCGCAAGGTACTGTATTGGCAGTAAATGACAGTTTTTGATTGACAGACCTCTCTGCTTTGCACTGCGGCAGTTCCAATACCCAACAGTGGGTACATGGTGCCATCTCACACAATCACCAGAGTCCGGGATCAGCTCTGTGCTTTTGTCCCGATTACACCATGTGGCCAGGCCATCCAGGCATTTATCTCTCTGTCTTTCCCTTGCTTTTTTCCCAACCAAGTCTGCCAGTTGTTACCAAGTTTATTTCTCCACATGGCAATGTTGAGGAATAGAACTATGAATTACAAAATGCCAATTTTGGAACCAAAAGAATCCATATCATGAGGACATGGATGGTAAACAACAAATACAGGGCACTCCTGCAGAAAACAACAAATTTACATGGACTTTTGAGATAACAGCATGTAAAAGTACAGATCCCATTCCATGCCTTGAGGCATATTGAGTATATGGTGCAAGCCCCAGATTTGTACAAATCAATTAGCACTTGATGGACTATGTGGTCAACATCATGCCGGCCAACTGTACTGCCCAGGACAATTTGTCAAACCCATTTTAGATAAGTTGACTTCGGAGGCCAGGTCAATTTTTACCAATCTGCTTCATTGGTGATTTGAACACTTGCCCACCAGGGCAACAGGCAAACATGTTCGCCACTGTGCTACTACAGCTCCCACAATACCATGTAAGACACTATTATTGATCTGTCTTACAGTCCATTCATCACAGAGTTTGCTCATACAAAAGCACCAGTGACAACAAGTTCAGTTACAGAATTTGAAGTCATACCAGTTAGATCAGTGGCAGAACAAATTGACAACACTATAACCTTGAGTGTGAGGGAATGAACATGAAATTAGGAGTAACTAGGAGGCTGGATAAATTAACACCACAAACAAGTACACAAACTTTCAACCAAAGTTTTCATCAATATGCAAAACAAGACACATAGCTTGTTTGCTGTTGTTTGTACGCTGAAAAAGACTTTTGTTGAAATGTTTTTTTGTACATGTTTGTACTGTGCGTTTTCCAAGCTTCCTAGTTACATTTCACATTCATCCAACTGTGACATCAGCTTGTTATCATCTCTATATTTTTGCTACCCCTGGGTGCAAGAAAGGTGTCACTCTTTCTAAGAGATATCAACTTATACGATATATAATGAGAGGAAGAAGCAAGCCAAAGTATATGCCTGCTGCTACAGGACTAGATTTACTTGAACACTTAATTTACTCACTAATGCATGCATGTGTGTTTGTGTGCACATGTCTGAGTGTGTGGAAAGCACAGTGGTAAGTGTATACATTTATAAATACATTTATAAATACAGAGGCTCAGAGGTCAATCTCCAGAAGAGGCGGTCATTTATATGTTATCATGACTCTGTTGTCCACTCAACAAGGAGCTTTCCTGGGAAAAGAGAGGCAATGAGTAAAAGAGTTGGTTATCCCACCTCATAACACTATGCTCTTGTATGTTTGGAGGTACTTAAAACTACAATAGCAGTGTGTGCCTAGGAATAAAAATTAAGTTAAAGATCAGTGAACAAAAAGATAATCTTTCTGAATCCAAAATGAAGTTGAACTTCACAGAGCAAGCAGATCAACTGTTCAGAATAAAGAACAAAAACCTTACATAACCCAACATTTAAGCTGAACTTCTCCGAAAAAATATACCAACCTTTCATAACCCAACATTCAAGTTAGTCTTCTCAGAACCAACAAATCAGCTTTTCAGAATCCAACATTTAAGTCTGATGTCACAGAATAAACAGACCAACTTTTCAGAACCCAACATTTAAGTTAAACTTCACAACAAACAGACCAACCTTTCAGAATCCAACTTCTGGATCAGTCCACAAAAGTCCACCAGGCAGCTCTCAGCACTCTCTGTCATGCTGGTTTCCCCCTCGTCCAGTCCAGCCACGGCCGCTTGTCCTGGATGGCCATCCTCCTCAAAGCTCTCATCACACAGGCTAGTGTGTGATGACATTGCTGGGTCATCATCTGTGCAGACAACACAACAAACAGAATATTTAGTATCAAATCACTTCTTCTGCTTCTTCTTCTTTGTTGTATTCATTTGGAATCAACCAGTATCTGCAATTTTGTTACATGCAAAAATTATACTGTTTTCTGCAGATCCTACAGGTTTCCATGGAGTTTGGAATCTGGGGTCGTTTCATGTGACCATAGAATAGATGATAAAGTGCTTGGATTCCAGTAAACAAAATTATCTTGGTCGCGTGTGTAATCACTCATGCACCACCTGCTGTACCTCTTCATCAGACCAAAAAGTGTTGAAACTTCCCACTCCAATCATACACTTGCTGGACTGACAGGCATGCATCATCATATTGGATCTTTATTCACAGATGAATTTTTATAGGTTTCACCCCTTCACTGATCAAAAACCGGATTAGAGAATGCTGCTCCTCTTTGGTACATGTCAATAGTGGGGCGGCCATCTTGAAACTTTCCTACTGATGTCACTGTGTTCAACTGCACCTGTGATGTCACGTGCTTAACATTATTGACATCGTTAACAACAATATTGACAGATTACAAGACAATGTCATGATTATTGTAATTTCTATCACACTTCTACGGTTTTGATTTGAAGCCCCCCTCATATATGATTATATGTGTTGCCATATTTGTTGCATCGTTTGTTATTATTTATGTTTTACTTTATTCTACCTTTTGAATGTATAATGGTATTATTAACATAAAACATTGTTTGATACCTGCAATCTGTTTTGCATGCTCTTGTTATTAATACATAGGCACCTAGGCATTCACTCTTTGGCCTAATGCCATGTAGTGATACCCCCTAGTGTTCATAAAGTGTTTTGTTTCATTTAAATGGGCCCTGTTATTAGGCCCTGGAGATGTAACAATTTCTTGACATCTCTGAGAGCTGGACACTCAAAGATGTGATGTTTGACAGTTCTTTATATCTGCGAGAGTTGGGCACTCAACAAAGTAATGTTTAACAGTTTGTGGTATCTGTGAGAGCTGGGCAGTCAAAAAAGTGATGTTTGACAGTTTGTGATATCTACGAGGTTGGACACTCACAGAAGTAATGTTTGACAGTTCTTGATAACTGCAAGAGCTGGACACTCAAAGTAATGTTTAACAGTTTGTGGTATCTACGAGAGCTGGACACTCACAGAAGTAATGTTTGACAGTTCTTGATATCTGCAAAAGCTGGACACTCAAAGAAGTAATCTTTAACAGTTTGTGTATCACAAGAGCTGGACATTCAATGAAGTGATGTTTGACAGTTCTTAATATCTGTAAGGGCTGGACACTCAAAGAAGTAATGTTTGACAGTTCTTGATCTCTGCAAGAGCTGGACACTCGAAGAAGTGATGTTTGACAGTTTGTGGCATCACAAGGGCTGAACACTTAAAGAAGTAATGTTTGACAGTTCTTGATATCTGCAAGAGCTGGACACTTGAAGAAGTGATGTTTGACAGTTCTTGATAACTGCAAGAGCTAGACACTCAAAGAAGTTATGTTTGAGAGTTTGTGATATCTACAAGAGCTGGACACTCAAAGAAGTGATGTTTGACAGTTTCTGATATCTACGAGAGTTGGACACTCAAAGAAGTGATGTTCAACCGTTTGTGATATCTACGAGAGCTGAACACTCAAGGAAATGATGTTTGACAGATCCTGATAAGTGCAAGAGCTGGACACTCAAAGAAGTGATGTTTGACAGTTCCTGATATCTATGAGAGCTTAACACTTAAAAAAGTAATGTTTGACAGTTCTTGATATCTGCAAGAGCTGGACACTTGAAGATGTGATGTTTGACAGTTCCTGATATCTATGAGAGCTTAACACTTAAAGAAGTGATGTTTGACAGTTCTTGATATCTGCAAGAGCTGGACACTTGAAGAAGTGATGTTTGACAGTTCCTGATATCTATGAGAGCTTAACACTTAAAGAAGTGATGTTTGAAAGTTTGTGATATCTACGAGAGCTGGGCACTCATAGAAGTGATGTTTGACAGTTCCTGATATCTACAAGAGCTGGACACTCAAAGAAGTGATGTTCGACAGTTTGTGATATTGATGAGAGCTGGACAAAGAAGTGATGTTCGACAGTTCCTGATATCTACAAGAGCTTAACACTCAAAGCAGTGATGTCTGACAGTTTGTGATATCTACGAGAGTTGAGCACTCATAGAAGTGATGTTCGACAGTCTCATGAAAATATTACAAAGGAACCCACAAGCTGCAAGAAGCATTTCAGCTTTCCAGGTGACTGCTGTTGACCACCTCCAGAATCCATTCTTGCATTGAATATTTGCCCCATCTCCATTCATCCACCTCTCCCTGTATCTATCTATCCACCTCTCATTTTACCTGCCTACCTACCTAACCATCCATCCATCCAGTTCTCCCTTTACCTGCCTAACTACCTAACCATCCATCAATCTTCTCTATTCATAAACAAAACACATATATTAAACGCAACAACAGATACATACTTTATAATACTGCTAACACTCAAGGTCTGAATGATTTTTCTATTAAACATTTAACAACGAGGGATAAAAAACTTACTTTGTACGTCAACACATCATAACAAACCAACAAACACCGATACCGACCTGCCAATGAACAAACCAATAGACACAAACGGCAACACCAATTTCTGATGCAACAAAGCAACAAACATTATGTCAAACAAAGTCATACAGCCCAACAAACAAAAACACTCATATGATAAATTAACAAACACCATACCAACAATTCATACAAGAAACAACAAACAAAGATATCCACACAAACAAGTTCTACAACAACAAAAAACCATATGTGCAAACAAGTCATACAACAAACATCACACCAACAATTCAGGTAACAAACAAAACACCAACAAATCAAACAACAAGTCAAACACAAACACTCAAGGTAAAGTGACAAAGCAGCAAACATCATACCAACAAATCATGTAGCAAACATGTCACAAACAAATCATGTAGCAAACATCACACCAACAAATCATGTAACAAACATGTTACAAACAAATCATGTAGCAAACATCACACCAACAAGTCATGAAGCAAATATCATACCAACAAATCATGTAGCAAACATCACACCAACAAATCATGTAGCAAACATCACACCAACAAATCATGTAATAAACATCACACCAACAAATCATGTAACAAACATCACACCAACAAATCATGTAGCAAATATCACACCAACAAATCATGTAAAAAACATCACACAAACAAATCATGTAGCAAATATCACACCAACAAATCATGTAACAAACATCACACCAACAAATCATGTAGCAAACATATCACACCAACAAATCATGTAACAAACATCACACCAACAAATCCTGTAACAAACATCACACCAACAAATCATGTAGCAAATATCATACCAACAAATCATGTAGCAAATATCACACCAACAAATCATGTAACAAACATCACACCAACAAATCATGTAGCAAATATCACACCAACAAATCATGTAGCAAATATCACACCAACAAATCATGTAGTAAATATCACACCAACAAATCATGTAAAAAACATCACACCAACAAATCATGATGCAAACATCACACCAACAAATCATGTAGCAAATATCACACCAAAAAATCATGTAGCAAACATCACACCAACAAATCATGTAGCAAATATCACACCAACAAATCATGTAGCAAATATCACACCAACAAATCATGTAACAAACATATCACACTGACAAAACATGTAACAAATATCACACCAACAAATCATGTAGCAAATATCACACCAACAAATCATGTAACAAACATCACACCAACAAATCATGTAACAAACATCACACCAACAAATCATGTAGCAAATATCACACCAAAAAATCATGTAACAAACATCACACCAACAAATCATGTAACAAACATCACACCAACAAATCATGTGGCAAATATCATACAAACAAAACATGTAACAAATATCACACCAACAAATCATGTAACAAACATCACACCAACAAATCATGTAACAAACATATCACACTGACAAAACATGTAACAAATATCACACCAACAAATCATGTAGCAAATATCACACCAACAAATCATGTAACAAACATATCACAACGACAAAACATGTAACAAATATCACACCAACAAATCATGCAGCAAATATCACACCAACAAATCATGTAGCAAACATCACACCAACAAATCATGCAGCAAACATCATACCAACAAATCATGTAGCAAAACATATCACCAACAAATCATGTAGCAAATATCCCACCAACAAATCCTGGAACAAACACCACATCATTAAATAATGTAGCAAACACCACACCAACAAATCATGTAGCAAACACCACACCAACAAATCATGTTGCAAACACCACCCAACAAATCATTTAACAAACAAAGAAATAAAACACTAACAAGATATGCAACGATAACAAAAAACATGCCAACAAGCCATGTATGAAAACCACCAGCCAAAAACACTAAAACGTCATGCAGCAAACCAACACACACCACACAGCAAATCAGACACACCAACAGACAAAAACACCCACGCCAACAGATCGCACAATAAACCAGCAGACATCTGATCCTACAAGTTATGCAACAAACGCCACATCAGTAAATCATATAAAACCACAAACAAAAACACACACAGACACAAACGCTCAGTAACAACCCCACAACGAGGTTAACAACATCCAGCAGGAATACAATCTGATATTTCAATGTCTACGTTCACGTGCCAACATCACAGGCATCAATGCTCAATGCAGATGCATCTTGTTGGTTTTGCTTTTCTCCGCCCACGGGTACCTTCCTGGCTGTTAAATCAAAGGCGATAACGGCATGAGGTCAGAAAGAAACGAGACCGCAGAAATACCACTGGCTGGAAATGGGGTAATATCATGAACGGTTTAGAAGGCCAGCGCTGAAGTGAAGCAACACATATTTTAAATGGAAGGTTTCCCGATAAGGTATTATAACAATCGCAATTTGTTGAGAAGAAAGGAGTCGAAGAACGCCGTGACAAGCTAGAAGAAGAAAGGTGCTAAGGCCTGGAGAGAACAAAGGGAGAAGGCATGAAGAGAACAAATGGAGAATGATCTAGGGAGAACATATGGGGGAGAACATACGGGGGAGAACAGAGGGAGAGGGCCTGGATAGAACAAAGGAAGAAGATTAGTACAGAGGAAGACGGACTGCAGAGAGCAGGGAGATGAACCGCAAGAAAAGAGGGAGAATGCCCGAAAAGAACAGAATGTGAAGGTCTGAGGAGAGCAGAGGGCGACCACTTGAGAACAAAGAAAGCCTAAAGACAACAGAGGGAGGATTAGGGAGAACAGAGAGAGAGAGAGAGAGAGAGAGAGAGAGAGAGAGAGAGAGAGAGAGAGAGAGAGAGAGAGAGAGAGAGAATGACTGAAGAGAACAGAGGGGGAAAGACTTGGGAGAACAGAGGGAGAAAGACGAGAGAACAGAAGGATAAGGTTTGATGAGAACAGGGGGAGACGCCCTGTTGGACGAACTTGCGTATTCCCACTAGATATAACAAAGTAAAACTCAACGCAGACACGAACCGTGTCAGATAAAGAACCTCGATCTCCATGTACACCGGCATGGTGCATGATGATGGTAATGACACGACGGTAAACGTACACAACAGAACGGTTGGATTTGCTACAGATTAGGGAACCCAGAGCCAGAGAGGGGAAAAATTAGGCTGGCAGATGGGTTCATTGTCTGCTCTCCCTAGCTACAAAATACAACAGAAACAAGAACACAGACCCTATTCAAAACATGATTTGCGAGATGACAAAACGGTATCGATAGACTGGGGAAAACGTTTTCCAGATTATTCCGAAAACAAATATAGTTTTGTTTACTGAGTTCACTTGTCACATGTTAGGTTTTTAGATGGTGTGATTCACGAATGTTCCCGCTTACTCGGTATGGCGCACAATGATCAACGTGAAAATTGTCACATAATTGACTCTTACGTGTGCATGTTTCAAGCTGGTGTATCGTGAACGGCCCACTGCCGCGGGAAATAAATTAACATGTATTGATTTGGTACTTCGCCGAGAAGCTGTTGCTATATTACGAAGCGGTAGGTTTAAATCTCGATATATATGTTTGCATATCCTTTACAGGACATCGCTGTCAACATCAGCATCTTTCCGCTGATTGTTGATTTCTTGGCAAGATTACGCTAAGTAGTTTGCCATTGCTTTCTGAGCAGCCGGCTCACATACCCCGTAAGTTACCGACGCGATTCGAACCACTGCTGATTCTCATCGTCGTCACGTTACTTACGAGAGTATAAGAGACTACAGAGAAAAGTCGCTAACCTCTAGGCCAGGAAGCCGCTTAAATCTCTGACAGAGCAACTATATCTTTAAATGCTCATATGTCTGGTATGTACGGGAGAAATACACTGGACAACTTGGTGACAAATGGCAAGATTGATCAGACAAGAGCAAGGGGGGAGACAGAGAGATAAATAGCTGGATAGCGTGGCCACCTGGCGTATCGGGACACGAACACAAGAGCTGATCCACGACTGGTGATGGTGTGAGATGGCGAACCATGACGCTTATCGGCACGCCACATGATGATGGTGGGTGAGCCCGCTAATCTCGACTTCTTGCCCCTACTTATATGAGCGTCTATTAACACCCTTGAATGTATTTACCATATTTCCCAACATTTGATATTTCTGGGTGGCGAGAGTTTCAAGAAAGGTTGGAAAGATGTGAGAAAGAAAATTACTCAGTACAAAACATATACGGACAATAATGAAAACCTTGGTTGCATAAATAACAGCAATGGAACTGGTAACAAGTCGTCAGAAGGAGAGTGGCCATAGAAATGCCGAGGTGAACAGTTTTATAGGCCTGTGATATAATGATATACAGCAATAAGAAAGAGATAAAAAGATTTCTTTGGTCATGAAATTATAAGAGAAGCATTGGATAACATCGTGACACTGGAAAGATAAGAGGGGAAGAGAGAGAGAGAGAGAGAGAGAGAGAGAGAGAGAGAGAGAGAGAGAGAGAGAGAGAGAGAGAGAGAGAGAGAGAGAGAGAGAGAGAGAGACAGACAGACCAAGAGAAATAATGCTGGATGGATTGAGACGGTGGCATGGAGGAATATCTTCAGCAGAGTTGATCCACAATACCAAAGACCGAGATCTGTGGAGAGATGTGAACGCGTACGCCAGCTGGCAATGCACTTGATGATGATGCTATATCACCAGCAAACAAGTTGAAGTAAACATTCTGAGAGCATGCATCTTTCCTGTAGCAACATACGGATAATTTCCCAATCACTACAGAAGAAGACTGAGGATTTAGAAAAGTATTTTTTGCAAACATACTGTTAAATCAGTGGATCAAGAAGACAGTACTGACATTCTACAAGATTTCAGTATGGAAGAAACCTGGATCATCAACAGCGCAATGTCTCGGAAACGGAAATACGTTAGCCATATTAAACGGCACAGTTGTTTAGAGGGGACAGTAATGGAGGACATGGCTTCTGGGAGAAGAGGCGGTGGTCAACCAACACGACGATGGCCATAGCACATTCAACAAACCTATGCGTAAGATGCACGAGGTGGGAGGCATGCCTAGATGTCCAATTATAAGGCAGCCTGCAAGATTTGTAGAGAGCGGACTTCACGCGGGAAACAAAATACCAGCTGCTTACAAGTGAACGAAAAGATCGTGACAATTTTCTGACTGTGGACATCCAGACGACACTGTATCGAGAACGCGCGTGGGAATTGAGAAACTTATTTAGTCGGCGCAAGAGCAAAGTGAAAACAACATTTTACATCTCAATGCAACATTCACAACAATAATGATAACCGATTCAATAAATATGTTAACAGATATATCTATCAAGTGGAGAAATTACAGAAAGTCAGCAGTTCTGGATATCTGTGTTCACCGCTGAAGGGAGATACAAATGTGATGACAGAAATTAAAAGAACAAACATTGTTGCTCTGCAAAAACTAAAGCAGTGACATTCTGTACAGGTTGAAACAGATGGAACAACACAAGTCGGAGTACTAAGCGCGTGTATATTTCATGTGGCAACACACGGGAGTGAAACTGGGACATTTAACAATTCAGCTGACTAGCACATATGCACCTTTGAATATAAGTGTTATAAAAAAGCATTAACAATTCATTGGAGGAAAAATAACAAACGGGCCTATCCTAACTGAAATATATACAGAAAGGACTGGTTATTAATGCAAATACAGCAAAAACAGACGGTGAAATATTCTGAGCATGTGAAAACACGTGAATGTGTGGACAAGCTCAGTTTAGTTTAGTCGATGTATCAACATCATGGCACACAGGTGTAACCCATAAGTGCTCCGTTCTCCTCCTAACTCCCCGGTGCCTGAACCCGGGACCTCCAGCACTCGAGGCGGACACCATACCTCAAGACCACTTGGACAAGCTCATTATGGAGGGAGGTGTACTGGGAAAGTGAGGAACACGAAGACCACAAGGTAGATGGATTCGAGATGGCAGCAACATAGGCAGAACATATGGCTTATGATAGAGTTACATTTCGAAAGACTAATGGAGCCAAAGTTTTGCACACGTTGATGAATTTTCAGTTGATGAGAGAATACTAAAGACATCTGGCTTCCCGGCTGCCACTTCTACTGTATATTTAGCGCCTATGGGAGTCATACATATGCGATTTTTCATGGTAGCTTTTTGTCCTCATTAGGCATCTGGTGAGAGATTTTCGGATACTGATGTAGTAATTCCACCAGTAGCTACTGCACGCTTAAAAAGCAACAATTCGACTAACTCCAAAGAATGCAGAAACACTGGTGTGATAGAGTCGGGAACTATATTCACCAAGACCTTTCATCGTCTTACAAAGCAACAATCCGACTAACCCCAACGGATGCAGCTAGGGTTGGGAACTATATTCACTAAGTCATTTCATCATCTTACAAAGCAACAATTCGACTAACCCCAACGGATGCAGCTAGGGTCGAGAATTATGTTCACCAAGACCTTTCATCGCCTCTACATGGACTATCCTTGACACACTAGCGTCGGGAACAACGTTCACCAAGACCTTTCATCGTCTCTACATGGACTATCCTTGAAACACACACTAGGGTCGGGAACTATGTTCACCAAGACCTTCCATCGTCTCTACATGGACTATCCTTGAAACACACACTAGGGTCGGGAACTATGTTCACCAAGACCTTTCATCGTCTCTACATGGACTATCCTTGAAACACACACTAGGGTCGGGAACTATGTTCACCAAGACCTTTCATCGTCTCTGCATGGACTATCCTTGAAACACACACTAGGGTCGGGAACTATGTCCACCAAGACCTTTCATTGTCTCTACATGGACTATCCTTGAAACACACATTAGTCTGACTAGCACACCGTGATCGTCGCTGTGATAGACTGCCGAGAGAGAAATACTTCGGATCCTGCGAGACTGCAAGAGAGTCACGGTAATTCCCTGTAGTCATGGTAAGTAATCATCCCCCATGCCTCGCACACGGTCCATGAAGACTTCACAGAGCACGCTCGCATGTAGTGTGCTGGTTTTCTACAGATAAGAAACCAATTCATTACCTTTCACCCACCGATTCCACAATTCCGTATCAGCTTCAGTAACTCGTTCCAAGTCAGGGTTCGTCGATTGCCTCAGTGAGAGAAAGACTGACCGCCTCTTACTCCTTGTTCTAGGCCTATACAATGTGATGGAGCTATCACATCACATACCAATAGCAAGAAACTGCTACAGGGCCATGATGTTTTAATCAGTAGCTCTACAGAATGGACTTCACAACAAGTTTGTGAATCCTCGGGAAAACTGGGGTTTTTAACTCATAAGTTCAATCATTGGCTTTCACGTCGATTTAACCCATAAAAAGGACTTGCATTTGTCGGAGTGAGGTTGTGCAGAGACTTTTCTCCCGACCAGGTATGTTCCATCAGGAGCTGTGTTGCAGAGTTGCCTTTCCCCATCACGAGCCCAGAAATTAGTGCGGTGTGCACAACGGTAATGTGTCGAATGATAGCGTACTGTGATGAGATATATTAGACTTCCACCGGGTCATGATTCAGCACAACACACACGGACTGCCTGGGATCAGACCTAGGTTAGTAATGATAATTGGTGTCTAGGCTGATGGTGTGAAGGAATACCACCAACTAAATCAACTAAGAACACCAAAGACCAAGATCTCAAATGAGACATTAATGCCCATAATTCTTTGCAAAGCACATGATGGTGATGATGGTTGTAATGTTTACTCCACTGTCATCAAACAACCCAATGTCCAACTAAACAAGAAGAAGAGTAAAATAAATAAACACACACACACACACACAATATACTTACTTTCCCACTTGTTCAATTTTCCTCTACACTCCGAAGCCTCTACCAGTTTCTTCTCAGCGTTCTCTCCCCAATCAATATCACCCTCATCCTGTTCCGGATTCAGTTGTGCAGTTATCTTACTCCTCTCAGCTTCATCAATGTCCAAACTACTGTTATCAAAATCATCGTCTTCAAACTCATTGCTATACTCCGAATAACTAGCGCTTACTCGATAGTTATCGCTACCATTGTCGTCAATATCCCTGTCATCAACATCGGAATCTGAACTTGAATTTAGAGACAGCGGGCGACCTTGTACCAACCACAGCGGCATTGTAAACATATGTCTATTGATATGCTAGTCCACATGTCCATTCACTTTGAACGGCCAAGAGATTTCTTGACGTATCCTAACTACACAAACGTCGATCAAACACATACTCAGAAACGACATATAAAACATTGGCCTGTTGAGGTAAAAACAAATGGACCAACTATTGTTAGCCTTCAGTCAATGACAATCAATATCAACGTACCCTGTAATTTGGGTAGCGGGTTAGGGGTAGCCCTTATCAAAGGAAACGTAAGCCCACATTTAGCCCACAGGACACCCAACGAGCAAAATACAAGAATACCCAGCTAGAAAAATGAAGACTCCCAAATGAAGACTTGGGTGTACACGTTACCGGTTGAGAACAGTTCCTGGTTCTCATTTTCAGATACCGCGTGCTACACAAATTCCAGTCTGATGGTCACATGATAGACCTGTAGACTGACACAACCGGCAGACAGACTGATAGGACAGTCGAGCTAGCAGGTGAGTGTTGCTCCAAACATTTCTCTTACTCATTCGATACACCCTCTCGGGCTGTAGTCTGTTGGCAATGAAATACCTAAAACCCGTGGAGAAATCGTCAACCAGGGCCTAATCTCGAATAGTCTATACGTGCTGGGCCGAATCATGACCTCGTTACATACTAATATGCCCCTCCGCAGATCTGACGTCCCACAATAGATCTTCCCTACTCCGTTGAATTATGGGCATGGAGAGAAGAAGGAGAGCATTGCAACAGTTCCCGTGGAGTTAGTACTCTACTGCACGGTCGGAAGAAAGGTCCCTACAACAGCCTCACAAAGACAGACCTGGCCACCAATACACCGCACTCCATCAAAAAATCATCGCCATTCAATGAATTCATAAACAAAAACATAAAGCCCGCACACGCCATTCAGGGTTAGATTCGGTGCAAAGAGCAAAAACGCGGTTGTCATCTGAACGCGCCAAAACCCAGCAGGCGAGCCTTGTAGCGCCGTTCTGACAAGTCAAAACTAGAGCCAAATTAACCACATTAAACTGTAGAGTGCATTGCTTCTGTGAGTTAATGACACTGACAGGCCCAGGTCGGGGGGACTGATGCCCGGGCTGTGCGGATTACCGGGATGTGAACACTGTGTCCGGTGAAGTAAATCCTATGACAGTCCATTAGCTAGAGCAGTCTCTGTAAACTGACACACTGCCCTAGTTAGATATAAATATGTCCTTAAACCCACCAATCAATACCGAGTCCATCTTCTTCTTCTTCTTCTTCTTCTGGTTCCACTTCTTTATTTTGTTTTCTTCTTTTAGTTCGTGATCTTTTTCTTCTTTGCTCGTGGTCTTCTTCTTCTCCGCATCTCTCAAAGGAGCATAGGCCCGCAACCAACACGCATCAAGCCCCCTGCAGACTTGTTCATTGTTGGCTGGGTTATGCAGCTGGAACTTGTTAAAGGGATGAGACAGCCAGTCTCATATCAACCTTTCTTAGCTGCCTCTTATGACATGCACAATAACCAAGGTTATCAGGTTTTGTTTTTCTTATGAGCCTCAGTAACACACGGCACTGAGTATTTTTTTGCGCTCGCTCGCTTTGAACTCAAGCGTAGTCCGTACACACTATTTATAGTAGTGATGGACTGCATTAGCTTTCCTTTTTAACAGTGTCCCTCACCAGCAGGCGAACCCACTGCGACTTCAGAGATACTTGTAATTTACGTCCCCAAGAAAGAAAGAAAGAAAGAAAGAAAGAAAGAAAGAAAGAAAGAAAGACAGAAAGAAAGAAAGAAAGAAAGAATACAGAGGTCGATGCAGAATAGCCGACGCTCAAACTTTCGATATCAATGTAAACGATCTGCTTCCAAATCATCGGCATGTCGGGGTAATGCTAAATTGTACCGACAGCAAAATACCAACAGATAAAGAGGAGCGGGGAGTGATGGTCATCGATGTCCGCTTCAGACGTGGCACCTGGAGAAGATCAGCAATGACACAACGTGAACGACCGCAGCCTCACATCGAGGCAGATTTACAGTTATCGATTAGCTTCAGCACCGCTGGGTTAACACTGGAGTAACGCAAGAGTTTCCGATGACTTGCTGCAGTCACCAGTGTTGCCATCTCTCCATGGTGCACGTGTTACACAGAAAATCAATTGGGAGAACCTTTTGAGGACACTGAGACAGTACACAAATAAACACATATAGTATTGTTTAGCGCTCATAGAAGGAGAAGAAGGAAGTAGAGATTAGAGGACGCACTAGACAACATACAATTATAGCTTTAAAATTTTATGTTGTCTAGTGCGTGCTCCATAGAGCACGCTGCGGGAAACCCAACAGGCGATAGAAGCACTTGCTGGTATTGATTAGCCAGTCAATCACAGAGAGTGGTAGAACCATGAACAAATGCCGCAAGTTTAATTTAAAATGTTCAGAATTGTCACGAAAGACATAATCGAAATGTGTATGTGTGCGAGTGTGCGCGCGCGCATGTGTGTGTATGTATGTTGCGAGCCAGTTGTTTTTATGTAATGCCTAACCTACCTCTATTCTGTGGGTCCCACGGAGTTGTTCGTAAACCACTTTACACACCGCGATTTTCTCACGGATGCATCCTTTCTTCGTGTCTGTACGTAAGTACGTACGTCTGCGCGCGCGCGCACACATGCACGCGTGTATGTATGTATGTATGTATGTATGTATGTATGTAATGTATGTATGTGTGTGTGTGTATGTAAGTTTGTGTGTGTCTGTGTGTGTATCTGTATGTGTATGTGTGAGCACAATTATGTAACCAAGATAGCTTTATTGCGCGAGTGAAAAGGAGAGAAAGAGACAGGGAGGAGGTGCGGGGAGGAAAGAAACAACGACAGCATGAGGTGGAGAAAGTATGCATGTTTGTATCCGAGCATGCACGTAGCCACACAAGTGACTCGGTAATGAAGCGGCATGATACAGTAAGTCATTAGTGCGCCGTGAAAGCACTCAGTGTCATGCACAACTCAGATGAGAGAGGGCTCTTTAGAATATTAGCATGTCCCGATGAGCACTTGTAACGGCAGTTGAGTTAGATAGAGTGAGTGTTTGTGCGTGAGAGTGTGTGTGGCGGTGCGTGAATACGGCAGGTTAAAAATGAGCCGCGTGGAAAGTATGGGAGAGAACTGGTGTATCGACATAGTGACACAGGCGTGAGACGGGTGGTGGATGGAGAGAGAGAGAGAGAGAGAGAGAGAGAGAGAGAGAGAGAGAGAGAGAGAGAGAGAGAGAGAGAGAGAGAGAGAGAGAGAGAGAGAGAGAGAGAGGGCGAGCGTAAAGGCTGAGAGGAGACCTCCACGCGCTTTGATGTTTGTGGGAATACCAAGACAGTCACCCAAAGAGTGTTAGTGTGTGAGTGAAGAGCGAAACAGAGAGAAGGGGCTGAATGGTCTCGAGATATGGTGTCCGCCTCGAGTGCTGGAGGTCCCGGGTTCAACCCCTGGTGAGCCTCGGTGAGGTAAGGGATTTTTTCACGTGGACTTCTACAAAGTTTCCCCTGGTCTCTGGGTAGTGAGATCGGACGTCCGTGTGTATTGTTGCGCGCGTAAAAAAATCCCTTGGCAGTTGGAAATCGAAAAAGAGTAGCCTAACGGCGCTGCCCGGGCAAAATTTCGAGTTAAAAATCTACCCAAAGTATTTCAGGATCCTCGCCGGTGCTACGGAGTTCGTGCACTGAGCTGAGATTTTCCGGACTCAGACTTGAGTTAGGAGTAGAACGGAGCACTTATGGGTTACACCCCTGTGCCGTGATGTTGATCCGTCGACTAAACTAAACTTAAACTAGAAACAGAAAGAGAAGGGGGGGGGGGGGACAGAGAGAAGGAGAGAAATAGGAAGAGTGAGAGACAGAGGTGGGGGTCATACCGTAAGAATGAAAGAATGCATAGCAAAGAGCATTCAGTCCACCAAAAGGATGGTGCTCATTACCAAGTCCACAGAAGTGAACAAGTAACAACCTTCAGGCCCCGCACACAGGCTGAGATACCGCCTGATCAACCAGCTCAAGATGAGAGATGCTGATGAATGTTACCACTTCTTCTTCTGCCTCCATCCCTCATCGGGGCACAGTCCCTTAACCAACTCACCCCAAGCCCTATCTATGGCTACCCCTTGCAACCCTATGTCCTGCTCATATTGTTGATTTATTTCTATTTCTATTCTCCGTGGGTTCTGGATCCTCCTCTATATACGTTGCCATGTGGCTGGTTTGTCTAGCTATGCTATTCTCGGGTTTTTCTAACACACGGCTTTTCCTGCGCTAGTCTTTTTTCACATCTTGGTTCACTGCTATTTGTCTAGTTCTCTCCATGAGCTTCACATTGGTGATTTTGTCGTACCATTTTATTCCTTATATTATGCGCAGGCACTAATTTAGTGAATGTTTGTAGTTTATTTGTAATCGTTTTCATTGTTCTGAAATTCTTATCCACACAGCCGTACTGATTTCACGTTAGAATTGAGTATTCTAAGTTTTGCGCTAAGTTTAATTTATTTTGACTCACACAAATGTCCGACCTCAGAGCCACATATGTTAACCCCGGGACTGCCACAGGGATCTGCAGTCTCACCGGTGCTCTTTAATGTGTATACGAGCAAGATTGCAAACCTAGAAGCACCAGGGGTTTGAAGAATACTAACATTTGCAGATGATATTCTTGCATATAGGCAGGGGAGAGATAGGGAGCAAACAGCCCAGGATTTACAGGCGACAGTAGATAAAGTGATTGACTGGTGCACAGAAATGAGTGCTATCATCCACCCGGAAAAGGCGGCTGTTTTGTGGTGCTCTCTGGACAACAGGATTGTAAGAGCTGATGTCCCAAGCCTCGCGATGGATGGTAGAAATGTCAGCAGAGAGAACAAACTGAAGTATCTGGGGATCACATTTGACAGGAGCCTATCCTTCAAGGACCATGTGGACACGGTCGTGACAAGATCTCAAAAGGGACTCAATGCACTTAAAATTATGGCTGCAATGGACATAGAGCAGAGAATGCTTTTCACACTATACCAGCACTTGATCCTCTCAGTAATTGATTATGGATTAGGTCTGCTCACTGTCTCAGAGAGTCAGATGGTGAAGTTAGAGCGCATACAGAACGAAGCTATGCGGGTCATTCTGGGATGCACTAGAGACACCCCAGTAGTGTGTATGCATTACATCCTTAGTCTGCCGACTGTTGCTGGTAGGCTCAAGGTGATGCAGGCGAAGGCATACCTCAGAGTAGCTGCAGACACAGACCACCCAGTGCATGAGGCGCTGGACGCAGTTAAGGGTCAGCGACTGATAAGAGGGAAATCATGGATGGCTCAGGCGGAGGATACTATCAGACAGGTGTGCCCCTTGGAGAACATTAGGCGTGGAGAGGAGTGGGTCAGAGTGCCAGCGGAGCAGTCAGACTTGTGCAGAGTTATAATCACATTAAGCCGGGAGTGCAGGGAGTGGCCAGCAGGAGCCACGGAAGTGGAAATCCAGCAACTAATTCAGGACAATGCTCACTCGAGTGATGTGATTATCTACACAGATGGTTCGGTGTCAAGAGGTGAGAGAAGTGGCTGGGGGTTCATAGCCAAAGCTAATGGTCGATGTTTGGGGCAGGAGAGCCTGGCATATGATACCACAACATCCAGCTTAAGAATGGAAGTGGAGGCAGTCACTGCGGCTCTCCGCTGGATGGAGAATACGACACACACACAAACATCGTGATTGTAACTGACGAGGGTGAGGACGGGCAGACTTCGTGCGGAGTGGCTTGCTTCGCTTCGGAGGTCACCGGTGACAAGCATCGCCTGGATCTTTTCTCCGGGGCATGCTGGTGTGCTGGGAAATGAACAGGCGGACAGATTGGCTGGCTCTGCAGAACTTGGTGGGGTATTGATACATGACAAGGCAGACGTGGTTGCGGCCTTGTGGGAGCACGTGCATACCTCGGAGGAGCAAATGGATTACCATGGTCTGGCAAGAATGAGACAACGAGGAGTGACGAAGGGATCTGGCCGACGCTCAACGCTCAGAGGAAAGGCGAGACGGACTTATAATCAGATTGCTACTGGTACTATTAGTGTTGGAACTCTTCGCTGGCTGCTGAGGATGGGGACGGAGCACTTATGGGAATGCCCCGAATGCTGTGATGTCGATTCCTAAATCAATCAATCAATCACACAAATGTCCAACTGTTATACAGGCTGCTCTATCCGTCCTTATGCCCATTCTATCTTTATCTATTCCACCCCTTTTGATGAATGAAACTGGTGAAATGGCGGCTAAATATTTCCGGCAAGAGTCTCCAACACATGCAGAACAGAAAACATGATTTTGGCCCAGACTGGTTCCTTTTGAGGACACATTTTATGGAGATGTCAACAACCTAAATTTCACTGTTGCTTCTTTAATTATGATACGTCGTCGGCGTCTGTTGTCATAAAAAGAAGAAAGAGCATACACGCGTGCGTGCGTGCGCGCGCGCGCACACACACACACACACACACACACACACACGGAGAACTAATTATGTAACAGGACATTTACGAATATCTTTTTTTTTTACACAATAAATAAAAATTATGTGTGTTATTTCCCAACCTAATCCCCCTGTCCGGCAACACACTTGGTTCACCTGTCCATTAGCTTGCTGATGCCTTCTTAGAATGTTAAAAAAAATTGGGGGGGGGGGGGGGGGGGGTGGTAGCCTTTATACTAATTTTGCACCGCCTCAATTACCTTGTTGTCATCTGCAAACCTCTGACACCGCAAATGTTCTTTCAAGGGTCCAAATAAGTGAAAGTCCGATGGCGCCAAGTCGGGTACAGGTATGCTTGATGTTTCAAGACCTCAGATTTCAGAGTGTATGAACTGAATGCGCAGGCGTATGAGAGCGGGCGTCGTCGTGCGGCAACAATACTCTCTTTGAGAGAAGTCCCCGGCGTTTCAATCCAATCGATGGCTTCAATTTGTTCACTAACATGTCACTACATCGAGCACTAGTCAGCTTTACATCTTTTCTGAAAATGCACCAATAAAAGACCTTTCATATCCCAAAAGGTGGTCATCATGACTTTCCCAGCGGATTCCTGCGTCTGTTTTTAACCGGGGAGAACAGGTGTTTCCTTTGAAATGTTTCTATCCATTCATATTCTCTCCCCTGATTCAAACATCTGTCTCCGTACTGAACATTCATTCTTCTGTAGATTTAAAATGGTTTCACACTTCGCAAAAAAAAAAGCACACACACAAACAAGCAAATAATGCCTGATTTAATCTTCCACGGGGCAAGTCGACAGTTGGCAGCCATTTTCTAATTGCTGTTACGCATGCTCAAACTCATCATTCCTCACGACCCTGTGTGGGGTATTGCTTAAGGGCCAGTTTGTGTCGTGAAATAAGATCTTCTGTTGTCCATAATAGGATATATATATATATATATATATATATATATATATATATATATATATATATATATATATATATATATATATATATATATATATATGCACTTTATAATAAAATCATTGCCTCTTTATGACTTTCCCTTGTATATAAAATTAAATTACATATCCTTTTACATGACTTTGCAATCAATCTAATTTTTTGGACGTATGTTATTTACTAGGCAATAGTTCATTAGTTACCCCAACTCAGAGGCGGACATGCAACATAATGTTACAGCTTTCTCACATGCCTGTCCCAACTTTGGGTTCAATATCAACTTGGAGAAGACTGTAGTTATGTACCAGCCAGCTCCAGGGAATAATCACACTGTGCCGAATATCAAAGTGAATGGTCATAGACTAAGTGTTGTGGACAAATTCACCTATCTTGGCAGCACTGTGTCACAAGCTGCCACAATTGATGACGAAGTGAATGCAAGAATCTCCAAGGCCAGTGTGGCCTTTGGCAGACTGTACAAGAATGTATGGGACAGAACTGGAATAAGCCTGCAAACAAAGCTAAAAGTCTACAAAGCAGTTGTATTATCCACACTGCTATATGCTTGTGAAACCTGGACTGTTTATCAGCGACACACTAGGAAATTAAACCACTTCCACACAGTCTGCCTAAGGAAGCTGCTGAAGATTAAATGGCAAGACAAGATCCCAGACACTGAAGTCCTAGAAAGAGCGTCCATGCCCAGTATCCACACTCTACTGATGAAGAATCAAATTCGCTGGGCTGGTCACTTGACTCGCATGCCAGATCACAGGCTCCCTAAACGAATTTTTTACAGCGAACTGCGTTGTGGTAAACGCTCCCAAGGCGGCCAGAGGAAACGCTTTAAAGACACTCTGAAAATCTCTCTGAATGCTTTTGGAATTCATCATGACACCTGAGAGACTGCAGCCAGAGACCGAAATTCGTGGCGTGCGTCATTACACAAGGGTGCAGTCATGTGTGAGGCAACCAGGACTGCAAGAGCTGTCAAGAAAAGGCAGGACAGAAAGACCACTGCAGGAAATCCTCCTCCAGAAACGTCAAGCATTCTTTGTCCACATTGTCAAAAAGAACATTTCGAGCCAAAATAGGCCTTATCAGCCATCTTAGAACCCACGGCTCCATACTTTCAACCCCACTGGATGAAATGAATGGTCATCATCATTCTTGATGGACAAACAACAATAGTTCATTAGTCTGACATTGCTTTCTGACAAGCCGACGCTCATATCATCTAAATCAACGCAAAGCGATCTGCTCCGAAATCGTCTGCGACTGATTTCGAGCCTCGACCCGCTATGTCGGGGAACTGTGAAACTGAGTTCATTAACTCCTAAGCTATCCCCCACCCACACACACAGAAGGAAGGAAAGAGAGAGGAAGAACGAGAGAGAGAGAGAGAGAGAGCGAGAGAGAGAGAGAGAGAGAGAGAGAGAGAGAGAGAGAGAGAGAGAGAAATAAGCTCCTATTCTACAGATTACATTGTGGTTCTCGGGTGTCCTAATTTCCTTCTACACACAGAGATCGAACGGACAACGGCGCTTGACGAAGACAAAGAAATGGAACAGTCTGGAAGCACGGGCTTCCGATGACAGGAACAAACTTCCTGACCTTGAGCAACCTGGTTAAAGAAACCACCACAGGACATGGGGTGTCTTCGGGCTCAGCAAGTGCTGGACAATTGCTGCAATGTTTGGGGAGGGGGCGGTGGCTGTGTGGTGGAATGAGGACGCGGCAATATAGAGACGAGGGAGAAGCAAGAGAGGAACGGGGAGAAACGGGAAGAATGATGGTGAGAAAGCGAGGAACGAAGAAAGACACAGAGCGGGAGGAAAGAAGAGAAACATAAAGAGGGACAGACAGAGTGGAAAGGAGAGGCGTAGGTACACATAGAGGGGAACAGAAAGGAAGGGAGAGAGACAGATAAAGGAAAGGGATAGAAAGAGATAGAGAGAGAGGTGGATGTACAGCGACAAAGAAAGGGCGAAGACGGGAACATGGTGGGTGAGAGAGCGATAGAAAGAGAAGGAGGGTGAGAGGGCGATATAAACAGAGGGGGGGGGGGGAGAGAAAGAGATAGAAAAAGAGGGTAGGTTAGAGCGTCTTCTTCTATGCCATAAGCAAATCTGAGCGTAAGGGCGCTGCAACCATTAATGCGTGTTAGCAGCCAGAGAAGTGGTTCGAATCCGCACGAGGGCAGACCATAACAATTGATGTGAGCTTCCGGGTCGCTCAGACTACAATCAGTACCAGGAAATGTACTGGAAGATAAAGGTGGTCAGAGTAGTAACATCATTTATCTAGTGCCAATCGGCCTATAAATAAAACTAGAGTGTATTTTTAATGATTGTGCAGTATTTTAAAATATTACCGGTCCAAGTTTTGTATTCACCCTCTGTGAAGTTCCGTATCATACATAATAGGTAAATACAAAACTTGGACCGGCAATTTTCAAACACTGCACATACATTAAAACAAAACACCCCATATGAGGCAAGCGCCAAACATTAAAATACCCGCCAATGCCCTCCCCATCTGTGTGTGTTTGTGTGTCTTTCTGTCTATCTCACTCTGTCACTCTCTGATACACACATCCTCAATCATCCGCACAATCTCTCTCTCTCTCTCTCTCTCTCTCTCTCCGTCACACACGCCTCTTGCGCACTCTCTCTTTTACTTCTGCCTCTCTCTATTTCTCTCACCATCTCCCTAATCTCACCCTCACACACACTCTCTCTCTTACTTTACCCCTTGCTCTCTATCACTCTCACGTGTCCGCCTTTTATTCCCTCTCTAACTATCTCATATCACCCTCAATCTAAAAGTCTCGTCTTTCAACTAGCACTCTCTCACTACCCCCCCCCTCTCTCTCTCTCTCTCTCTCTCTCTCTCTCTCTCTCTCTCTCCTCCCTCTGCCTCCTATGTCAAACATCTTTGGCATCATAAGACATTTACTTCCATCCTGTATCGTATCCTCTAATACCTCACAGCTTAAAATTGTCTTTTTTATTTGCTATATACCATAATTACAACCTTTAATTATTGTATCCCCCACTTGCAGGCTGTTCCACAATATTTCCGGCTTTCTCAAGGAAGCGCCCAGGACAGTCGCCCAATGACAACACGCTGAGGCAACTTCCCTGCACCATCGATTTTCCGTGTCTCCATACTTCTTGGCTGTTGGCGCTGTCGTTCTACTTGTGTGACATGAGATTCTGTCTTCTGTCCTACTTCTTTCTTTTCCTCCGGTGTTTTGTTGTTTTCCTTGATTTTTACAGATTATTTGTAACTTCTCTAATTCGCTAACGGCTCGCCTTTTTCTTAAACATATTCTCTCTCTCTCTCTCTCTGAGGCAGAGAAGGTAGGAGGGTAGGAAGATACACAAAAGAGCAGATATAGCTGGATAAGCAGATATAGACAGACAAGCTAAGAGACAAACAGAGATAGATAGATAGACGGACAGACGGACGGACAGACAGACAGACAGACAGATTCAAAAATCTTGATTAACGTGGTAAAAGACCATGCAAATTACACAAAAGTACAATGATACATTCTACAGACAGACAGGAATAATAATTCGCGCGCGCGCGCATACTCACACACACACACCCATGACGCCACACACACACACCCATGACACACACAGACAGAGGCATATGTTAAGTAGTAGAAGCAACACTAGACAAACCAACTGAAGCTTGGATTAGACGGGGGGGGGGGGGGGGGAGTGAACGGTCAAATGGTTAGCTTAACAAGAGGACGCGCACAAAGTACAGAAAGAACAGTGTGAAGCTGTTAGCACCGCTGACTGACTAGCGACTTGTCAACGGGGCCGCTAGCTTCAACATTAGATGCCCTCTGGCCTCGACATGAGACGCCAATAACTATATTGATGGAAGCCGTGTCCCCGAGAGCCATGGGCACCCGATGAGTCAGACAGCGGGTCCTGGGATTACGCAAGCGTCGCAACAAGGAGGCAACAATTGATCTTTGCAGTGACATGCTGGCATTGCTCCACGTGAGTGTGTGCGTGTGTTGGTGGGGGTGTTGGGGAGGCGGCAGAGAATTATGTGGAATAAAGACGGTGGTCTATAAGGATAATGTAACATAGTAATAGACAGACGTATACAGGTAGGTAGTTAGGCGGGTAGGTAGGCAGGCAGAGAGACAGATAGACAGCTAGCTAGGTAGACGGACATATACAGAAATGTAGGTTATGTAGGTAGGCAGGCAGAGATAGACATAATAACAGACATACTGGTTGGTAGGTAGGTAGGCAGACAGAGAGACAGCTAGCTAGGTAGGAGGGTAGGCATGCAGATAAACAGACTGGTTGGTAGGTAGGTAGTAGGTAAGTAGGTAGGCAGGCAGCAGGTAAGTAGGTAGGTAGTAGGTAGGTAGGTAGGTAAGTAGGCAGGCAGACAGGTATAGACAGACAATCTAGAAAGTGGCGTGTCACTGGCCACATCATCTAGCAAGTGACCAGTGATAAACAAAAACATGGCGCTACCACCATATACCCAGTATACCCAAGGGCATGGACAAGGATCCCTCACCTTTACTTGCCAGCAAATTGCTGCTTTCAAAACACATCGAACTAAAACTTTGTGTAATACAAGTGGTTTCAGTTACATGTACAGTATTTTGAAAGCAGCACTTTGTAGATGATCTATTTATACTACACACAACATGTTGAGACATCGAGTAAAATAAAGAATAAATGCTAAATTACATACAGTGTTAACAAAACACGCAAAAATGATTACATTGCAAAGTTACTTATTAGGTTTTTTTTTTTTTAAAGAACACGTGCACAATGATTCTAAATTAATTTAAAAAGTCACGTAAAATAAAAGATTGATTCTAAATTACTTACACAAAAGTGGTGAGAGATCACGTAAAATAAACGATTAACTTTAAATTATTTATTAAGTCACTGAAACAAAAATGAATTCTATTACTTATGCAGCCACGCAAAATACAATTCTAACTGCTTATAAAAATTCGTATTACAATATCCCTAATGCCTAAAACTTTTTTAGAGATAATAAGTCACGCAAAATAAGATACTTGTTCTAAATTACTTTTGAAGTAACGAAAAACAAAACATTAATTCCAATTACTTATATTTTAAAGAATTCCTAAACGTAGAGAGAAGTTAAGAGAATAAAATTGTCATTACAAATACTCGAAGCTTTTTGAATTTGTTTTAAATGAATAAGATAAAACAGCCTTATAATTATCACTTGTAGCAGAACGTAACAAAACCATACACATTGCTATACATCCATATGTGGCAAACACATGTCTCCTTGGATATGCAAACACGTTTGGATCGGAAAGTGGTTGTTTCTTGTTCTCACGGCACAGATTTGACGACGAGTGCGTGAGTGGCGCCGACTCGCGTGCCAGCGCGCAAGAAATGTTCGATGCAGGAGATGCGACAGAAGCTTGGGCGGAGAGTGTGTGACCTGTAGGGTGAATCTGGAGGTTAAAGGGCGAGAGTGGCTCAGTAGAATGCAGACAGTGATGGGATTCAATTGAAGACGCTCTCGTGGTTTCCTTATTAGTTATCAGTTGAGGTATCGTCATTGCGCTCCGGACAGGTCCATAGGTGTTCAGATCCTCCCCCCCCCCCCAGCATATGCATCAGCATCCAGTGGCTAATAGTACCAGTTCTGTGTTGGTTAACGAGGCCCCTCGTTTTCCCGATGTACCTCTCGTGTCTGGCCGTGTCAATTCTTACTCCCAAGTCTCTCATCCTGGACAACGATGTGGATTCACTGACGTCAAAGTCCTCTGTTCTCGACATCTCTTTAAGGATGTTAATAACATCGGCGCGATCCATGGGCTGGCCATCAGCAGGGGATGCAGAGCCGGTCAATTTATCAGCTCGTTCATTTCCCTCGACTCCCGCATGTCCCGGGACGAAGATGAAGGTAACCTTACGGACAACGGACTTCCGCAGCGAATCAGTCCACTGTCTACGTACAGATCCTGCATCGACCCTCCGAATCATGCTCATTGAATCACTTAGTACACACACGTTGGTATAATGCTGTGATTCCAGCCACATGAAAGCCTGTGTTACTGCCATCACTTCCATCGTCATAAATGCCCACGCACTTCTCTGCGTAACAACAGATCCATCTGTATAGATGAGCACTTCGGGGTTGTCTGAGTGTTCATTGATGAGCGTGTTGACCTCTACATTGACAGCGACAGGGTTTTTCTCTCTGCACCGTCTGTCGAGTGTGATAATGAAGGAGAAGGTGCACTTAAAATCTGAAGGCACAGGCACACATTCCTTGCAGGGGTTGATACTGGTAGGACTGCAGATCTGTCTGATGACATCTTCCGCCCGACCCATCCATGATTTGCCCCTCTTTAGCCCGTCGATCCTTTTCTCTGAATATATCTTCATGCACAGGGTGCTGTTCATGTGCACTTATTTTTAAGTATGCACGAGCTATCCAGATCTTGATCCTGTGGTTCATGGTCCGAAAGTCAAGGAGGTATCTCACTGCTACACAGCTGGTGTCTCTCGTGCAGCCCAAAATGATGAGCATGGCTTCGTTTTGTACCTTTTCAAGTCTTCCAATCTGTGTAGGGCTGAAAGTGAGGATGGCCAGTGCATACTCGATTGGTAAAAGTACCAGTCCTTGGAATAAAAGTACTAACAGTCTTTGCTAAATATTGACAGTTGCCATGACTCTCATTGCTGACAAACTTTTCTGAGCTTTCGTTATGACATAATCAACATGATCTCCGAAATACAGGCTACGATGAAACCTCACGCCAAGATATATCATCGACTGGGTTCTACTCAGAATACTCCCGTCCATCCTCACTGCCGGCAGGTCTGTTTTCACAATATGGTTGTTTAGGGAGAACCACGTAACCGATGCCTTAGCAGGGTTGGCAAGGGCACTGGCATCAGCACACCATGAGGAAATTCGATCTAGCTCGCCCTGCATATCATTGACAACCGCCTGTCTATCTCGACCCTGTCGATATACAAGAATGTTGTCAGCAAGAGTCCTACCCCTCCCGTCCAACTGTTGTTCAGTGATCGGCACCATATACACGTTGAATAGTACTGGTGACAGTGGTGAACCCTGCGGCAAACCTGGACATATCTTTGTCGGCTCAGAAGACTCCCACATCTTAGGACCACCTTCCTCTGAAACAGGACTGCAGCTATCCATTGTATAAGGTGAGGATACACTTTCAGTCTGAGAAGGTTTGCATCAAGTGCTTGAAGGATACTTTATTTTATGCGTCTTCTAAGTCTATGGCCGCCGCACATGTCTCTTCTCTGACCTGAAATCCTTCGTAAACATCTTGAGCAAAGACCGCCGCATTCAGCCATGACTCTTTGTTACGTCTGTATCCTCCAAGTGTGGGCGGGAAGCAGCCGAGTTGTTCCAAGTCACGAGCAAGTCTGTGTGCTACGCTTGCCAGCAGTGTTCTGCATCGTAATGATTCTGTAGCCGCATATCTTGGAATGGTCTTTGTTAGGTTTGGCAGTGGTAACAAGTAGCTGTGTAGCCATTCCTCTTTGACCAGGCCCCTTTGGATATTTTTTTTAATTCGCATATCCTTTTACAGGACATCGCTGTCAACAGCAGCATCTTTCAGCTGTCTGTTGATTTCTTGGCAAGATTACGCTCAGTAGTTTGCCATTGCTTTCTGAGCAGCCTGCTCAGTTATCCCGCAAGTCACCAGCGGGGGACGAACCGCTCCCAGTTCTCGCCCGCTACGAGACTCTGCGTGATAAACGGGATTACGGAGAAAGTGGTGTAACCCCTCGGCCAGAGAGACCAGCTCCCCTTTGGATACTGGTGTTAAATTCTCTGGCCAATTCTTCCATGTCATCATCTGTCCTTATTAGTTCTCATTCGTTATCATCCTCATTCCTTCTTTCTACTTCTCACTTTTCTTCCTTAATTTCTTCCACCCTCTTCGTTTCTTCTTCCTTCTCCTCAATTCCTTCACCCTTCTTCTTATTCATTTCCCCCCCCCCCCTTTCTCCCTTGTACTCTACCATGATACCGTGCAATATGAACTTCCATTTAGTTTTATGATGCACAACCATGGACCCTTCCACCCCCACCCCACCCCCTTCTCTCTCTCTCTCTCTCTCTCTCTCTCTCTCTCTCTCTCTCTCTCTCTCGCCCTTTGTCCCCCATTGGGTTATAGGCCCTGAACCAACTCACTTCAAGCCTTCTTATAGTTAGCTATCCCAGGCAGCTTCGTCCATGTCCTCCCATATATCTCATGACGGACTGGCACAATGTAATAATAGTAACACTGGGTCGTTAGGGAATGGGCAGCGGGCCGCACTGAGTTTGAAGTGCAACAACTGAACACACATCAAGGTGCATAGTCGTCTACACTGATGGGTCAGTGGTGAGAAACAGACGTAGTGGTTGGGATTTTATTGCAAAGGATGAGTCTTGAAAAAGGAGAGTCTGGCATATGAGACTGCGAACCAACTCACTTCAAGCCTTCTTATAGTTAGCTATCCCAGGCAGCTTCGTCCATGTCCTCCCATATATCTCATGACGGACTGGCACAATGTAATAATAGTAACACTGGGTCGTTAGGGAATGGGCAGCGGGCCGCACTGAGTTTGAAGTGCAACAACTGAACACACATCAAGGTGCATAGTCGTCTACACTGATGGGTCAGTGGTGAGAAACAGACGTAGTGGTTGGGATTTTATTGCAAAGGATGAGTCTTGAAAAAGGAGAGTCTGGCATATGAGACTGCGACCCCCCAGCATGAAGGCGGAAGCAGTACGGAGGCATTCCATTGGATTCAGGAGACACTGCAACACACATTGTATTCATTACGGATTCAAAGAGTGTGCTTAGTAAGGTGGAGAAAGGAATGTTTCGTGTGGAATGGCTATAGTTGCTTCAGAGGTCACAGATTGTGAGAACTGTATGGATATTTTGCCCTGGCCATGCAGGGGTGCGGGGTAGGGGGGTGAACATGCTGATAGGCTGGCAGGGAACGCACCCTTGGTGGTAGACTACCTATGGACAAGGGGGAGGTGGTCGTGTGCTTGGGGGACCAGGTGGAGAAGGCAGGGCAACAGATTGAGAACTCGTATGTGGAAAGAATGAGATCAGCAGGGGTTCTGGAAGAATCTCAAAAGTGAGAGGGAAGACCAAGAGAACTTTCAATCAGATACGATTAATAGTATGGCTCTTCACTGGCTGTTAAACGAGGGGACGGAGCACATATGGGAATGTCCTGAGTGCAGTGATGTCAGTTCTTAACTCAACTCATTTGTCTCTACTTCACTTCTCCATGTCTTTTAGGTTCCTCTCTATTACTTTCTGTGGTTTCCTTATTAGTTCCCATTGTGCCGTTATTGTCTTCATTCCTTTTTTTACTTCTTACTCTTTCTCCTTAATTTCTTCTTCCTAATTTATTCCACCCTCTCCTTTTCTTTTTCTTCTTACTTCTTCTCCTCAATTCCTTCATTCCGTTTATTCATTTCCGTCCATATCTTTGCCATATTCCTAATTTGTCTCTACGTCACTTCATGTGTTATAACTCTTCCTCTTGTTATTTTGCCTTGTTTTTCAGTTTTCAGTTTACGTCAATGCTAATTTTAGTAACACTTAATAATATTCTTTTCTGTCATGATATTCCTCCTATTCATCAACATAGCCACCTGTCAAATTTCCCGTTTAACCCTAACACTGTTTACTCACTGCCCATGTTACTGCACCATACAATAATAAAGAGTAAATGCAACAGCTGATCAGTCCTAGTTTTAAATGGTTGAGGTGAGTTGAGCTAAGAAACGTGATCACTGCACTCAGGACATTCCCACACGCGCTCCATCCCCTCGTTCAACAGTCAGCAAAGAGTCATACTGCTAATGGTTCCAAGTTTTAATTGGTAACACTTACTACCCCGTTCCAAATAAACATCTGTGTTACCTGTGACAGCACAGTGGGGTCAACCCAAGAACCCCTCCTTGTCAATACTAGTAGGTGTATTGGGTATATGCTGCTTGCCCTATATTTCTTTAATCAATCGACCCTGGGTGGGTGATGGGGTCAATATCATGCCAACCATCTTGTATTGCCAGGAGTTCGGATCCCTGACAACAATCACTGCTTCACTGGGGATTCAACACATGACAACCAGCCACTGCAGCTCCTTCTACAGTGCAGTTAAAACAGTTAGTTGTAGATCCTTTACAGGACGTTGCAGAGTTTAGAGGAAGTATTGCTCACAAAATTATGGGGTGTCAAGAAAGAGACTTTCAGATATGCTATATCACAACATTATGTGAAACAGACAGACAGACAGACAGACAGACAGACAGACAGACAGACAGACAGACAGACAGTGCTTTGGAGAGAAAGGTAGCTGCATATCCTTTGAAGTATGCCGCTATGTTCAGTAGTTTCAAGGTTGCCCTTTTTAGTTATTGGAATGAAGATAGTTCTCTTCCAATATTTTGGCCATATACCATATTTCCATATCTTCTACTATTCTACTATATATATATACATATAAAAGAGAATTTTTTTTTCTTTGTGTGTCTTTTATGCTTTCCCGAACGGTCCATCCGATTGAGATGAAATTTTGTACAGATGTTGTTCTCACTCCGGCGGGAACGGGAGCATCAGAAACACCGAGCAACAGGAACGGGAGCATCAGAAACAGACGAGCCACAGGAATGGGAACGGGAGCATTAGAAACAGACGAGGAATGGGAGTATCAAAAACAGACGAGCAATGGGAACGGGAGCAGGGGCCGAACGCGTACTCTGTGTGCTTAGAGAAATGTATTTGAATATATGACTACTTATATGAATTAAATGAGACGCTCCCCACCAGGGGCTGGGCGAAGCTAGTATCCCCCCCTCCCTTCCCCCTTAGTGTGGACACCCCTAAGCCAGTATCTTCTTTGGGACTAGCAGTCTAGCAGTAATGCTCACAATAATAGTTAGCAATTTCAATAGCACAGTCAACAGTGAGCTGGACATGTGCCTGGTTAACTGTCAGCAACACAAGATCACAAATCACTTCCCTAGCTATCACTTCAGCAGAATGAGACAGTGGTATCGCCTCCTGATTGCAGGGGTTGTAGCTAAGTTCACCAACCTTTTCCCAGGGCTTTTCCAAGGTAATTTTGACTTATTTCAGGGTTGTGTTGGACAAATGCCCCATATAATTACAAACAAAGGGCATTCAATTTCTCTCACATAAAATTGAATACTCAAAAAATACCACATTCTGCAGAAAGTAGTTTAGATAATTAAATTTTGTATCATGGTTGGAAAGTCGAGAAATAATGTTTTTGACATTGATCACAGTGAATAGTTCAATCAGCATATTGATGCACGGAATACTTCCACAGGGTGAACTCACAACTGTAAGCATCTTTATCTGGCATTACATCCCCCACCCCACAAAGGAACTCAATCATAATCATCATGTGCCATGCCGGTAAGTGTGGGCGGTCATGTTTCGCCATCTCACTTGATCACTAGAGTCGTGGATCAGCTCAGTGTTCTTGTCTCGACCATGCCACATGGCCAAGCCATCCAGGTATTTACTTCTCTGCCTTCCTCTTGCTCTTTTCCCCTCAATCTTGCCAGTTGTCACCAAGTTCGCCAATTTATTTCTTCTCATAGCGTGACCAAAAAAATGTTGACTGTCTACATCTAATTTCTCTAATCAGTTTACAATTTTCATTTGTTTCTTGTAGGACTTGGTCATTAGTTTTTTTCTGTCTGTATTCTTTGCATTTTCCTTAGAAACCACATGTCCACAGCCATTAGATGTTTTTCAGCCTGTTTCCTCATTGTCCACGCTTCACATCCAAACAAAAGCACAGGTTCTATGTAGCACCTGAACACTCTTTTTCTCATTGCAAATGACATCTTTTTATTGGTCAGTATGTTTTCCATCTTGCAAAAGGTACCATTGCCATGGCGATTCTTATTCTAATCTCTTCAAGACATTTCCTATTAGACTGTTCCGAGATAATTGTACCGATTCATTTGCTTAAGAATATTCTCATTTACGTGTATATTACATTGTGGTATTTCATTCTTCCTAGTGACGACCATAATCTGTGATTTCTTACAATTTAATTCTAACCCTCGTCTACTAAATGTTGTAGATCCTGCAAAAACTCTAACAAAAGCCCTCTTGTTATAGCAAAATTAAACCCTCCTAGAATGTTGCACATCTAAAGTTATGCTTGAACTTCCTGATAATGTCCACTGCTGTGCCCATTGCTAAAATACAAAAATCACCAGGCCATGCAGCAAATCATAAAAGAGAAACTTAACACTTCTCAGTGAGAGCGGGAAAATTTGGCTAGAAAGGAACTGAACACCCTCACCTCATAAAGCCCTAGACCTAAGAGAATATATCCCCAGTATGCAACACTCTTACAGTCAATGGGCAGATTATAGCAGAGGTAAAACACAACTCATTCCAGGTGATACACTGGGGGACAAGATCAACAACCCTCCATGCTTAAAGATAAACACTGGCCAAAAGTAACTGCCTTTTAAGAAATAACAGCAACTTAGGTCGGAAAAGATGGGCGGGGAGGGGGAGGGGGGGGGGGGGGGGAGATTTAACAACACTTTGAGAGTGCTCTCAGAAACATAAGCACAATGAGAATCACTGAACTTACCAACATAATCTGCTCCTGTTTCCTGGCCACAGTCCCCTGACACTTCATGATCACAGAGGTCGTGCTCTCCAAATGAAACCTGTCACAAACCAAAACTTGAGGTCAGCATCTGACACAGATCTGTCATTGCACTGCTTATCTTTTCAAATACAGTGCATACTGTTTATCTTTTCAAATTTAGTGCAAACTTTTTATCTTTTCAAATCAGTGCAAACTGTTTATCTTTTCAAATCAGTGCAAATTGTCTTTCTATTCAAATACAGTGCAAACTGTTTATCCTTTCAAATACAATGCAAATTTGCGAAGAGTTCCATAATTTTTATACATTATTATACCCTGGAATTGATGGAAAAGACCTTAGACTTGTAAACAACATATATTTTGAAACAAGCTGCCATCACAATTGATAATGAAGTAGGTCAATATCAGCCCATTAAAAGAGGTGTGTGACAGAGTTGTGTAATGTCTCCAGATCTTTTTTCCCTGTACAGTGAAAATATTTTCAGAAATATAGAAGATATGGAAAGAATCAACTTTGGGGGACGATACATCAATAACATTAGATATGCAGATGATACAGTCTTGAATGCAGACAATGAGCACGACCTGCAACATTTAGTAGATGCTTTTTCTGTCATTGTCCAGGTTTGGCATTGGTAACATAAGTTGATAGGAAGATTGTGTTGTAAAGTGCTTTCTTAGTAATTATTGATACATGTTTGTTCTTTAGTATTGGTGCCATTTGTCCAATATGTTGGTTTGCCTTACTGCATCTATTTTTGATCTTGTCTTCTGATTTGCCATATGATGATATTATACTTCCTATGTACTTGGAACTCTTTACATGTTTCAGAGGATGATCATTTAGGTGAATTGTTGTTGTTTTTTCTTCTTTAGTTATAGTCATTACCTCTGTTTTAAACAATAACCACAAACTGTAGTAAACAATAACCACAAACTGTAGTAAACAGTAACCACAAACTGTTGTAAACAATAGCCACAAACAGTAGTAAATAATAGCCACATACTGTAGTAAACAATAATGACATACTGTAGTAAACAATAACCACAAACTAGTAAACAATAACCACAAACTGTAGTAAACAATAACCACAAACTGTTGTAAACAATAACCACAAACTGTAGTAAACAATAACCACATACTGTAGTAAACAATAACCACATACTGTAGTAAACAATAACCACATACTGTTGTAAATAATAGCTACAAACTGTAGTAAACAATAACCACATACTGTAGTAAACAATAACCACATACTGTAGTAAACAATAACCACATACTGTAGTATACAATAACCACATACTGTAGTAAACAATAACCACAAACTGTTGTAAATAATAGCTACAAACTGTAGTAAACAATAACCACATACTGTAGTAAACAATAACCACATACTGTAGTAAACAATAACCACATACTGTAGTAAACAATAACCACATACTGTAGTAAACAATAACCACATACTGTAGTAAACAATAACCACATACTGTAGTAAACAATAGCCACATACTGTAGTAAACAATAACCATACTGTAGTAAACAATAACCACATACTGTAGTAAACAATAACCACATACTGTAGTAAACAATAACCACATACTGTAGTAAACAATAACCACATACTGTAGTAAACAATAACCACATACTGTAGTAAACAATAACCACATACTGTAGTAAACAATAACCACACACTGTAGTAAACAATAACCACATACTGTAGTAAACAATAACCACATACTGTAGTAAACAATAACCACAAATTGTAGTAAATAATAGCCACGAACTGTAGTAAATAACCATAAACTGTAGTAAATAACCACAAACTGAACTAAAGAATGGCCTCAGAAACTGAACAAAACATTAACCTCACAAACTGAACTAATACATGACTTTACAAACAAACTAAAGAATGACCTCACAAACTGAACAAAGCATTAACCTCACAAACAATGACTTCACAAACAAATTAAAGGATTACCTAACAAACTGAACAAAACAATGACCTCACAAACTGAACTAAAGAATGATCTCACAAACTGAACAGAAGAATGACCTCACAAACTGAAAAAAAAAAATGACTTCACAAATACAAAGGATTACCTCACAATCTGAACAAAACAATGACCTCACAAACTGACTTCACAAACAAAACAAAGGATTACCTTACAACTGAACAAAATAATGACCTCACAAACTGAACTAAAGAGTGACATCACAAACTGAACAAAACAATGACCTCACAATCTGAACTAAAGAATGATCTCACAAACTGAACTAAAGAATTACCTCACAAACTGAACTAAAGAATAACTTCACAAACTAAACTAAAGAATGACCTCACAAACTTAAAACGATGACCTCACAAACTGAATTAAAGATTGTCCTCACAAACAAACTAAAGAATGACTTCACGAACAAACTAAAGAATGACTTCACGAACAAACTAAAGGATGACCTCACAAACTGAACAAAACAATGACCTCATAAAATGAACTAAAGAATGACCTCACAAACTGAACTAAAGAATCACTTCACAAACAAACTAAAGAATGACTTCACGAACAAACTAAAGAATGACCTCACAAACTGAACTAAAGAATTACCTTACAAACTGAACTAAAGAATAACTTCACAAACTAAACTAAAGAATGACCTCACAAACTTAAAACAATGACCTCACAAACTGAATTAAAGATTGTCCTCACAAACAAACTAAAGAATGACTTCACAAACAAACTAAAGAATGACTTCACGAACAAACTAAAGAATGATTTCTCAAATTGAACCAAAGAATTACCTCACAAACTGAACAAAACAATGACCTCACAAACTGAACTAAAGAATGACTTCACAAACAAATTAAAGAATGACCTCACAAACTGAACAAAACAATGACCTCATAAAATGAACTAAAGAATTACCTCACAAACTGAACTAAAGAATGACTTCACAAACAAACTAAAGAATGACTTCTCAAACTGAACTAAAGAATGACCTCACAAACTGAACAAAACAATGACCTCACAAACTGAACTAAAGAATGACCTCACAAACAAACTAAAGAATGACCTCACAAACTGAACAAAACAATGACCTCACAAACTGAACTAAAGAATGACCTCACAAACAAACTAAAGAATGACTTCACGAACAAACTAAAGAATGATCTCGCAAACTTAACAAAACAATGACCTCACAAACTGAACTAAAGAATGATCTCACAAACTCACCCAAAGAATGACCTTACAAACTCAACTAAAGAATGACCTCACATTGAAGTAAAGAATTACCTCAAACTGAACTAAAGAATAACCCACAAACTGAACAAAAGAATGACCTCACATTTAACCCTTTACCGGGCAAATCGTCCATTTCTGTCCGATGCCCGGTACGGGCAGATCGTCTGAAACTGCCCGTTACTATTATGCATTGTAAAAACGCGATCTCTCTGCATTCCGATATTTCCGACTGCTACTTACGCTTTTGCTGACAGCTTGACAACGTGGCCGCCATTTGCAAGCGCCTACTATGAATTTGAACGGATATTTTTTATAGTTTTCGGAGTTTTTACACTTAGTTTTTCAAAATGGATTTCTGCGATTATTCAAGTGATAGCCGAGATTTCGCTAGGTTCAATTTAAGTGACATTAAAGGGCACGAAGTTGAATATTAACCGGAGCTAGATATCAATGAAAAGCGTTACTTTGCATTAGCAGTCGTGAGTCGGAGTTTAAAGAAAGTAATTATGATTCTGAAAATGTTTTTGTAAATTGCCGTATAGATGATTGAAAATCACAAACAATGTGCTGTATTTCGTAAATATTTGTGTTCATATATGGATTACCGGCAACAATCACATAACATATTCTGCATGCTTTTCCCTTCATTGTGTTGTTTATTTAACTAAAATCGGTTGACTAACACCTTATTTGTGATGTATAGCAGTGTAGGGGAGGCAATGTTATTCGTGACGTATAGTGGGTGATCTTGAAATATAAACAACTCAATTCCGCAGCCTTCGGTTTCATCATTTATTTAGTTGTATCAAAACAAAGGCAGAGTAATTCTCGGGTTGGTTGACAAAATAAGATTCAACTCTTTTAAAACCGAGGCCCGCTCATCATCAATCATTCCGGATGGAACCAAACAAACTCTAGCGACCGGTCTGGTGGATGGTACTGCGGTTACTAACCTCTAACTCGTCTGTCGTCACACCACGACTCCCATAGCTACCTCCAACCATGGTGCTCACCCGTGCAATGCTCGATAATAAAATCTTTATGTTGCGCACCAGCTAGCCCCTCAACGCCACCCAACTCCTATAACAGGCTACTCTGTTATATATGTTTTTACTAACGCAACCCGAAATTTTACCGAACCTGAAAAAATCTTGCCCGTTCAGGGCTAAAAAATGGACAAGCATCTGCCCGGCAAAGGGTTAATCTGTGGTTATTGTTTATTTGTCTTGTAGTCATTCGTTTGTTTAGTTTGTGATTCTTTAATGTAGTTTGTTCAGTTTGAGGTAATTCTTTAGTTCAATTTGTGATGTCATTCTTTACTTAACCCTTTACCGGGCAGACGCTTGTCCATTTTTTAGCCCTAAAAGGGCAAGATTTTTTCAGGTTCGGTAAAATTTCGGGTTACGTTAGTAAAAACATCACAAATAAGGTGTTAGTGAACCGATTTTAGTTAAATAAACAACACAATGACGGGAAAAGCATGCAGATTATGTTACTCACGTGAATGTTGCCAGTAATCCATACATGGACACAAATATTTACAAAATACAACATATTGTTTGTGATTGTTAGTCATGTATACGGCAATTTACAAACACATTTTCAGAATCATAATCACTTTCTTTAAAGTCTGACTCACGACCGCTAACGCAAAGTAACGGTGATCACTGATATCTAGCTCCGATTAATAGTCAACTTCATGCCCTTCAATGTCACTTAAATTGAACCCAACGAAATCTCGGCTATAACTTCAAGAATCGCCGCAATCCATTTTGAAAAAAACTAAGCGTAAAAACCCGAAAACTATAAAACAATCGATTCAAATTTATAGTACACGCTTGCAAATAGCGCACACGTTGTGAAGGTATCGGCGATAGCGAAAGTAGCCATCAGAAATGTCGGAAAGTCGAGAGATCGCACTTTTAAGATGCATAATAGTCACGGACGCGTTCAGACGGTTTGCTTGTTTGGGGGTAAGGACGTTCTAGGGCGGTTTGCCCGGTAAAGGGTTAAATGAATGGCTACAAGATAAAGAATCATGAAATGAACTAATGAAAAACTACAACAGAACTAATGAATTACTGTAAACTGAACTAAACAATCACCATAAAATTAAGTAAATTAGTGTAAACTGATCTATATAATTACTGCAAAGTAAACTAATGAAATACCACAACCACTGTTCCAGAATGACTGTAAATCATACTACAGAATCAATGTAAATTGTACATAAGTAGAAGTAGTAATAAAAGACATTCTTATATGCCTTAACCCTTTACAGGGCAGACGCTTGTCCATTTTCTAGCCCTGAACGGGCAAGATTTTTTCAGGTTCGGTAAAATTTCGGGTCGCGTTAGTAAAAACATCACAAATAAGGTGTTAGTCAACCGATTTTAGTTAAATAAACAACACAAGGAAGGGAAAAGCATGTAGAATATGTTACTCACGTGATTGTTGTCGGTAATCCATATATGAACACAAATATTTACGAAATACGGCATGTTGCTTGTGATTTTCCGTCATCTATACGGCAATTTACAAACACATTTTCAGAATCATAATCACTTTTTTTAAAGTCCGACTCACGACTGCTAATGCAAAGTAACGCTTTGCACTGATATCTAGCTCCGATTAATAGTCAACTTCGTGCCCTTTAATGTCATTTAAAATGAACCTAGCGAAATCTCGGCTATCACTTGAAGAATCGCCGAAATCCATTTTGAAAAACAGCGTAAAAATCCTGAAAACTATCAAAAATTGTCCTTAAAAGTCCGTTCAAATTCATACTATCGCGTTTACAAATGGCGGCCACGTTGTCAAGCTGTCGGCGAAAGCGAAAGTAGTCGTCGGAAGTGTCGGAAAGCCGAGAGATCGCGATTTTACAATGCATAATAGTATCGGCCGGAATCGGACGCTACGATCGTTTTATGGCATCGGCCGGAATCGGACGCTATGCCTTACAAAGGGTTAAAGTGCATTACGAATATGGTGCTAGACTCATAATAGACTTGGTAGGTCACATGGTCAGTATCACACTGACCACTTTAACTCCACCAGACCGCTGTACCGATTTTTCTGTAATTTCTTAATCTGCCGCTATACCGCTGTACCTAATTTTCGGTACTTTGCCTAGTACGTGAAAACAAATGCGTCACAAACTAAAAATAACCAACCAATCTTGGTCAAACCTCATGGTTAGCCATTGCAATTGTCTCCCCCCATGTGTCTGAATTGACTTTGTGTGGTTTAACATGAAAAATTCTGAAAATTCACAATGAACCGAGTGGCTGATGAACCAAGCACTTCAACAAGAAAGCGAAGTAGGTCTAGGCTTTTCAGTCTAATGAAAAACTACAACAGAACTAATGAATTACTGTAAACTGAACTAAACAATCACCATAATATCGATAAAGGTGATCGATACTTTGGTTGATTCAAACTCTCAGGAGCCAGAATTTCATCAAGAATACGCTTCCAGTTCAAGTGACACAGGCAGTGAGAGCTCGAGTGATGAGGAAAGTCTTGAACCTTATAGATCTAGAGCTAGATCAATAGTAAGAGAAGGGGGGGCGTGTCCCTCAAACAGCTGATGGGGAAGATCTAGGTGGTGATGAAGGTTGGACGGATGACCCCAGGCAATCATTTTCCAGAGATTCCCCCTGGGACATCGTCTAATCATATCTGTGTTGTGTGCATGGAAAAGCACTCCAGGTACAACAAGCAAAATCCTGGAGTGTCTTACAAAGACAATCCATGCAAGAAGGTGAAGAGCAACATCCGGTGCTCACTTTGCAAGAAGTACCTCTGTGTGAAACAAGGCTCATCCTGCTGGGTGGATTGGCACACAAAAGTGGAATATTGGCGCTAGATGAAAGGTAGACCTATTTTCTACAATGTCTCAAAGTTCCATCTTATTCTAATCACTTGTTTGCATGTAACTAAAATTTTTCTATATCGTGTTGGTTTTTTCTCTTTAATGCTCAGGAGCTCAGGTATAGGGGACAGTTAGGTTCAGGGCCTCAGGTCTGGTAGGGTTAACTCCCCAAGACATTTCCTGGTACCCATTTTAGGCCTGGTTAACCAGGGAGCCCAGGACAGTTTAAAAAATGTGAATCTGCCAAAATCTGATGTTCATTAAACTCATGACCACCGGGTGAGTGTCTAGCCACTGTGCTACCATGGTTCCCAATTTTAAGAATGACTGCAGACTGTAATAAAGAATTATTTCAAACTGTAAATAAAGTATGATTGCAGACTGTAATAAAGAATGATTACAGACTGTAATATACAATTATTTCAGAGTGTAATAAAGAAAGACTGCAGACTGTAATAACTGCAGACTGTAATAAAGAACGATTGCAGACAGTAATAAACAATTATTTCAGACTGTAATAAAGAATGATTACAGACTGTAGTAAACAATTATTTCAGACTGTAATAAAGAATGATTACAGACTGTAATATACAATTATTTCAGACTGTAATAAAGAAAGACTGCAGACTGTAATAAAGAATCACTGCAGTCAAATTTACAAAATGATTGTACAGGAAACTAAATAATAACTGCTCCAAAGGTTGTGAGTTTGCTTTCAGAATCATTAGCTTAAAGGGTGCACATTTTTCGGAGACCCTTGTGGGGTGCCATCGCTGGAGCTACTGAGTTTGTGCTCTGCCGTGATGCTTTCAGCAGGCTAATGTGCAGAAAGACACAAAGCCACATGGCACACAAACAACAGGTGCAATTAAGTGAATCCTGTTGCCTTTAGACCCCCTTTCAACTCTAGAAGTTGCAGACACAAAACAAATATATACCCAACCTGGACATGAGACAGGACATCTTTCATGTTGGAGGCATCATTCTCTAACTTGGTTAGGTGGCTGGAATTATCCTGGAGTTCCCTACGCAGGTGACAATTTTCAGACTTCAGTGACGCCACCTGATGAAAACAAAATAGACACATACAACTATCATAATATCTTGAGAGTGATCATATCTAATAAAGAAAAGAGTTTTAAAAAGCTATACTATGCCAATCCTGATGTGCGGAAGCAATTATCATGGAAAATTAGCAGTAAAGTCAGGAATTATGTGGAAGTTGGGCAGATGTGGTTTTATACAAGAATGATGATAACACTGAGGACAGATAGAAAGAGTAATGAAGATATCTTGAAAGAAGCTAACTCACAAAGAGATTGGTTACTCGCATCAGAAGACAGTCCACATTCTTTGAGCACGAGAAGGAGGAAGCTGCAGTATGGCATCTAATTGGAAAGTTGGGGGGAGGACAGGCAGGAAAAGACCAAGAGAGAAGATTCTGGACAGCTTGACATCATGGTGGGGAGAAACATTGGTATCAAAAATGATTGGCATTAATAGAGACAGAAGGTTGTGGACAGACATGATCACCAATTCCACATGGATTGGACTTTAAGAAACAGAAAAATATCTTGAGTGTAGTGTGCACTTTTTTTAAAGCTCTAATCTTCTCGTTCAGTTACATTATGTGCATTATATTCATAAGGGAGCCATGGTTAGACACTTGCCTATCTGTCGCGGAACCACTGTAATGAACGATAAGATGATAAAATAACAGAGACAAATGTATGCACAGCTGCAATTGTTTGTTACTAGTGGAAAAAACATTCACGTCGGATCAAAGGGACCGCCAGTCTTTGAAAATTCCCCGGGAAAACGGGAAAAGAGTCGGCCGGTTGTTTTGCCCAAGACTCAAGATGAAAGACAAAGCGCCGCCTTGATTCGGGTGCCACATGTTGACAGGAGAATGACGTCACTCGGACAATTCCCGACTGCAGAAAACATTATTTTTTTTGCCGCCAGTGTGAAGAATGTGATTTAACTAGACTGACGTGATAGCTGGCTCAGTTCTAATATTAAAAAGAATCTCGCGTGTTCGGCATCAATTAATGTTGAGAAATATGTGTCTTTCATGGCAAAGTGGAGATTCAATTCAGAATTGAGCTAGGATTTCATAAGGTATTTAGAGATAGCCTTTAGATGTAAATAATATAGAACAGTCTAGTGATAAACAGAGTGTAGGACTTTGACATAGTGTTGTTGCGTTGTGGTTATGTATTCAAGGAGTGTCGGCGACAGTGGAAGTTGCATTGTTAAAATTAACTAGTGTGAGACGTCAATTAGCTCAGCTGGTTGGAAATAGTGAAGTGGGATGATATTTAGAAGGATTGAGGATGGTTTGGGGATAGGGGAAATGTCCAATGGTGGGATCTTCCAGTGGGGGTCTACTGGGGTTCTGCACTTTACATTTGGTCTTTCCTTGTCTTACCCTGATTCGGACCGATGTGATGAGCTCCTCTGTCCCATGGCAGAGTTTGGTTCACTGTATATATCTAATAGGGATCAGTGTTCAGTTGCTCTCACCAGGTGTGGTCTCTCTCTTTCACAGGTTCCCTCAGGTTGTCAAGAAAACCAATTGAAACATCACAACTTTTAGATCATGAATAGACTAGTGCAGGAAGATGTATTCAGCGGCCTTTGCACTGGGCCTATAATACGAAGGGTCTGAAGGAACAGGGCTCTGTTGAGCCGATACATATAAGTATCCGACAGGATGACTTCTTCGTTGTTTCACACCACATGTGAACAGAACGATAATGATTGTGTTTTCACACCACATGTGAACAGAACAATAGTGGTTGTTTTTCCACATCACATGTGAACAGAACAATAGTATTTGTTTTTCCACATCACATGCGAAAAGAACATTAGGGATTATTTAGGAAATTAGTAGATTCCTATGAGACTATATACAATAACTGGTAAGGGTGAAAACTTTAGGACATTTTTTAGAAGGGAATAATGTTATTTCAAGGGACAGTGTTTCCATGTTTTCACGATGCAGGGATTGTGAAGTCTCCGACTCTAAGGACATTTAGGGAACATTGTGTATGATCAATTTGGGATCAGTACCGAACTATATCTGAGATTGGTGACCAGGTATCGTGGTTATCAAAAGCTACTGGAGATAGTCAACATCTAGCAGGAGGGACACATCGTTTGGTGAGGTCATTTTGTGCTGACTCTGATGATGTTGTGTAGTCCTTACCGGGATGATAGGACTTTGCTCCTGAGCTGTTCGGTCTGATTCTACAGATACACTAGAGTATACGACATACATTCTACACATACACTTCTCACATACATACACCTTTCTTCATTAAATTAATTGTTATTAATTTTTAGAAGCTAGAGTTGTTTAGTATGTTGTTTTGGGGAAGAATGAGAGGGGGCATGATCCAGTGGTGAAAGAGAGAGAGAAAAAGTCTTGACGGAGTGTTGTGGACAGAATCTAGTGGATTCTCTAGAATAATGATATGGGGTTAAACATAATGTGAGTGTTGATTCCCCTCACTCCAGGGACGACACTATAAAAGGAACCACGACACTATCAGCCAAGTGGTCATGGCTTTGAATATGCATAGGGGTTAAAGTTAGTTGCATATCCTTTACAGGATGTCGGAGTCAACCCCAGCATTTTTTGGCTGTTTGTGATTTCATAGCAAATTTATGTTCAGTAGTTTGCCATTGCTTTCTGAGCACTGGGGTATACTTTTCAAAATTACCTGGGCTCTTACATAAACCCAAAATAAAAAGCGTACCAGGAAATGTCTTGGGAGGCAAAGGCAGCCAGCATGAGACCGACCACATCACACGTGGAAAGCAGATTAGTCTACACAATTATATGACTAGTATCATACACATCAAGGCATGTAAACTAGGTCCTTTACTTTATTTATTTAGTATCTTCTTTATTTCAGTCTTGTATGTGTTGATCTTCATTGTTTCAGTCTTGTGTGTGTTGATCTTCATTGTCTCAGTCTTGTGTGTGTTGATTTTCATGTATTTTTAAAATGTTGAAACTCAATAGGAATTTGCAAATGAACATCATCATAGTTTAACTCTAGTTAGTTGTATATCCTTTACAGGACGTCACAGTCAACACCAGCATTCTTTGCTGTTGCGATCTCTCGGCAAGTTTATGTTCAGTAGTTTGCCATTGCTTTCTGAACGACCGGCACCCACAACATTTCATAAAAAACCAAAGCAAGGCTTCTGCTGCCAAATAGCACGCAGCTGTGTTTTGAATGCGGGTATGTGGGAATACAAACTGCACTGTAACCTCTTCGCCACGGAGCTGGCAGTTTAACTCTGGGTATCTAAACTTTTTATCAGACATTAATGTACCCAGTCCAAAGACAAACCAACCTGTTTGAGAAGTTCATCATATGAAGACAAAGCCATATGCTTCTGTAGGTTGTTCTTTTACTGTAGGCTCAAAGAAGAGTTCCTCAGATGGAGCTGATGCAGCAAGTGAACCTTAGCACAGCTCTGCTCTGTTCCTGTGGCCTGATTTCACTGTCACATACATCTGTTCTGCACAACACCTGTAACAGTAAGAGTTACTGTTATTATACAGGATCACTCACACTGCACGCAGATAACAACCTATATAACCAATGCCACATGCCACCAATTATAAAGAGAGAAAGAAAATTCCATACCATTCACACAATAAAGCGCACTAGGTTTGCATGAGTTAAGAAGTCAAACATTGTACTTCAAAGCTAAATCACTCTAACAGTAAGAGGACATCAGTAAGGTGGCAATGGCAGGATGATCTTGATGTGCTCTTTACTGTGACAAAGCTGAAACCAGATAGTTTATTGGAATTTTCTTACATAAATGTTGCCTTCCATAAGTGTCATAATATCTTCCAAGTCAGAGGAAGGCTAACCTCACTAAAAAATGCCCGCCAGAAGTCGGAAATGTCGGCCTACGGGTGGCAAACTAAAAATTGACACTACGCAATTACAACCGAGTGAAATGTCTCGCCCGAATGTGTCTCGTGCTAGGAACAGCTCTGACTACCTAGTTTCCGAATGCCGCTCTTGTTCGGAACAGCTCTGACTAGGTAGTTTCCGAATGTCTGTCGTGCCTGGAACAGCTCTGATGGGCGCAACGACAAGCACATGTCCGAAAACTCGCTGAGTGGATGCTGTCTGCGAACATGTCTGGTTTGTGCGGGAATGGCCCGGGGAAAACGAAATGACCAATATATTGAAGTGAGGATTTAAAGCAGCCATGAGCAGGACGTGACGATTTCCCTCGGTGAGCCCAGATCCAGGGCGTTATGTGTCGGCCCTGCAACTATGGAAGCAACCTTGGATGGCGGAAAATGCTATGGACTGTCCCTGCCTTCCTTTGAGGGATGACCGTTGTCTTCGACCGTTCAACCTTGGCCAGCATGGTTGTAGATGGCACCACAAAAGTGAGAGTCTCCCAGGTATGCTACCTGGTAAAAAAAAAGCACGCTAAAGTCGATGTGTTGGCCTACGGGTTTCGGCCCACGGGCGCATAACAGACACACCGCAATGACATCTGAAAAAACACTCCGGATGAACGAAAAGAAGAAGAAGATATCTTCCAAGTGAAGGTCAGTTTGACTGACTGGATAAGAGCATTTGCTCTTTTTCTTCCAGTGTGCTGATGTTCAACCCCTATATTGGTCAGCCAGACTAAAATGTTGACTTCTTGTCCTTGACTTGGGGATGTAAATTACAAGTACCTCAGAATTTGGAGTGGTATCCCTGAAGGTGAGGGACACGTAATAGGGAAAACTAATATACACGCAAAAATCAGTCTGGTCCACTGGAAGTCGTAGCATGTGTACAGACTATGCTTCAGTTCAAAGTGAGCGAGCAAACAAAATATCTTCTATAACTTTCCCATAAAGGCAGAGCCACATCACCATGACAATTATATTTCAGAATTTAGAGCATTCACATGTAAGCACTGGAGTCTATAAGGGAAGCAAAGAAAAGTTACTCTGTAACTCATCATGCATGCTGTAAAATGTGACTAGGGAGGGTTGGCTTGAGACTGACTACCATATTGCGATGTTTTTACATGCACAGTACTTGCATCGTATAGCAGAAAACCTACCTAGATATACCCTGCTACCTCGGATAGAATCTGTCTAGAAGTCTGTCATCTACTGCCTATAGTACCTTGGTGTAGGGCAGGAGGGTCTTGACCCTGAGGAAGGCTGCCTGGCTAGTGCAGTCATATGAACTGTGTAGTTTACGGGTTTCTTTTTTCCCCAGACAGAAAGAAATCCACACCTTACTGAGTATTCAAACCCAGGTCTCCCAAAGGAGTATCTGGCATTTTAGCCACTCGGGTAGCCACTCCTCTACTAGAAAAAGTTAACCTTAAACAATGAGTTTTAAAGAAGGAACACCCTGACCTTTCAAGTGCAAAATTAAGAGTGACACTCAAATAACAAGGGGTACAAAGAAGAAGGATGTTTTAAAATTATGGATACAGACTAGGAACCATGCACTTCTTTCAATTTCACTGGCACAACTTGCATCTTAATTAATGAGACTGATCATTCTCATTAGTAAAAATATATAGTTTTTAATGTCAATTATGGCTACTTTCACTGAGTGTCATAAACAGTAAAAAATGTCATGCTGAACCTATTCTGCTGTATGGCAGTTAATCTTAGAATGTGAAACAAATAAATTAGCTAGAACTTGGAAGCAGCAGAAATGTGGTTTCTGAATCGAATGTTGCGAACACCTTGGACTGCCTGAGTATCTAACAAGTAACTGCCTAGAAGATGCTAATGAAGGTAGAACATTTGGGAATAATACAAGAGGCAAACAGTGTTCTGGGGTCAAATGATGAGAAGAGAGGAATTCAGGAACATCATGGCTGGAAAGTTCAGCAGAAGAGTCAGACAGAGAGAAATGATGCTGGATAGTCTAATATGGTGGAAGGGAGCAATATCATCAATATAATTGTAGGTCAGCAAGGCCGAGCGAATGGATAAGAACGTGTGTTCTTCGTGAGGTAAGAGATTTAGCTCCGATACCGGACAGTTTGACTAAAATGTTGACCTCTCGTCCTTGACTTGGGGACGTAAATTACAAGTACCTCTGAAGTCAGAGTGGGTTCGCCTGATGGCAAGGGACACTGTTAACAGGAAAAGCTAATCCACACGCAAAATTCAGTCGAGCGCTACTAGAAGAAAAAAAAAAATCAATATAATTCATCCAGACAGAGATCCATGGAAAGAAATTAAAGTATACGCTTTTTTGCAAAGCACATAATAATGATTATGACTGACATACATTTTTTAAATATGTTATTTTGCCTTTTCTATAAGTATACATGGTTTCCGCGGAGAAGGTGTTACAGACACAGTTCATGACCCCATATACTTGCGTTCGAAACACAGCCGCAAGCGATTTGGCAGCAGACTACATTGCGCTGGTTTTTTTATGAAATAGTATCACTCACCTCCACTATTTCTTCGTTGGCTGTCATTTTCTTAGATCTAACAGTCTCTTTAGGTTCCGCAGGTCTATGTACGATGGTTTATTATTAACCAACTTATTCCTAAGCATTCCTTCTCTATACCTCCTCACATCCCTCTCTTGTAAGGGCTCTACTCCTTTCTCCCAACATTTACATCTCCGACGACTTTTTCAGGATAATAACGACTTCTGTCGAAAAGCCCACAAAATGTTGGACTTCTTCTGCCTTCGTGGCTATCCTGATAAAGTTTTGTCTACAGCTCTTTACCGCTGTCAGTCGTGCAGAGGCTCTCTCCTCCAGGCCTAACCCACAAAATAATAGGCCAATCCTTTCACTAGCCTACCATCCCCATAACATTGCTGCCAAGAATATCCTCCTAAGGCACCTATCTATTCTCCAGGCAGACCCAGTCACTCGCGATGTCTTTTCAGAGGCCCCCCCCCCCCCCCCCCATCTGATATCAATAGTGGTGCCAAGAAACCAGTATCCACACACTTTAACAGGTCTGACCGCTGGGGCGTGGCAAACATACACATCACGGCGCTCAAATCGTGTGCATCTCACAAACATGATCATAAGACATTGGAAAACTGCCTCATCTTCCAGTTTGGTTCACTCTCCCCTCACGGCTTCAATGTCCAATATAGTGGTACCTCGGGTAACGAACGGCTCAGGTCACAAACAATTCAGGTTACGAACAACAACTTTGAAAATTGTATGTCTCGGGTAACGAACAGCGACGGTTATGAACGAAGTCGATCGAGAGAGAGAGAGAGAGAGAGAGAGAGAGAGAGAGAGAGAGAGAGAGAGAGAGAGAGAGAGAGAGAGAGAGAGAGAGAGAGAGAGAGAGAGAGAGAGAGAGAGAGAGAGAGAGAGAGGTATAACGTTGGAGACAAACGATCGTGTACAGTACAAAACAAACAGTACTACAGATGAGCTTGTGGATCTTCAGAATGAACAGCTAAGACATAAAGGAAGGAGCAGTCATCCGATGATGAGGAGTCAGTGACCATTTCAACTGCCAGGATTAAAGAAATTTACAGCAAGTGGGCAGACGTCGAAAACTTCATTGTGAACTGTCATCCAAACAAATTAGTTGCTAACAGGGCAGTAAACCTGATGAATGATAACACGATGGCCAACTTTAGAAAGATTCTCCAGCAAAGGAAGCGACAAATTTCCGTTAATTGTTTCTTGGTGCAGAAAGATTCCCAGTCGGCTGCTAAGAAACAGCGACAAGATACTCCTGAAACTAATGATTCAGAATAACAAAGAAAGTTAAAAATTTCTCATGATCGTTTTCTTGGTAATAAAGATAGACTAATTTGATTTTTAAATATTTTACATTTAATTCATTTGGTTGTTTTCTTTCTCTTTATTTAATACCTGAAGTACACGTATTCTTTGTGTTTTGTCAGGTAAAGGGCCGAATGTTAATTAAAAAAGAACAATTCTTTCATCTTGAAACGGATTGTCTTTATTTCATTGATTTCAATGTTTTGGGTTACGAACATTTCGGGTTAAGAACCGAGTTCTGGAACAAATTAAGTTCGTAACCCGAGGTACCACTGTAGTTTCATTTAACTTCCAACCTCCCCGCCCCCTTTTCCATCCCTGTATTTGTATAGGCCCACTAGAAAAAACGTGGTAGCATATCCTTTACAGGACGTAGCAATCAACCCCAACATTACTTTTGCCGTTTGTGATTTCTTGGCAAGTTTGCGTTCAGTGACTTGTCATTGCTTTCTGAGTGACTGGCACTCATGCCATTCTATGTAAACCAACGCAGGACGGACTGCATTCTAAGCGCCTGCCACTGTATTCCTACATGGTATGCGGGAGTGCATACTACACCTTCGCCACAGAGCCGGCTATAGTTCACTGCTAATCCACTTTTCACTGTTCGCTCACATGGGCATCCCCCCATCCCTCACACCGGGTGGCTAAGCCAATCCCTGTAGCCCATCGACCCATTTAAACCATACATCCGGTTCTTTCCATTCACATCAAACAGGAAAGCGCTTAAGGCTCATTCGACCAAACCAGGATTCAGATAAGTAACATTTGGATTTTCATGTAGTGTTTCTCATGTAGTTGTGTGTCTGTGTTTGTTTGTTCTAAGGCTTTAGCCGCAACGTCCATTTTGTTTCTTGTAATTGTGTTCTATTAAAGCTCACAATATACTTCTCGTTTTTTGGTGATTCATTAATTATGAAATGGTATGTTTAGTTTAGTTAGTTTAGTCGATGGATCAACATCACGGCACACGGGTGCAACCCATAAGTGCTCCGTTCTCCTCCTAACTCAAACGTGAGTCTGGAGAAACTCAGCTCAGTGCACAAATTCCGTAGCACCGGCAAGGATCCTGAAATACTTTTGGGTAGATTTTTAACTCGAAATTTTGCCCGGGCAGAGCCGTTAGGGTGCCAAGAACTTGCCAAGACATCAACAACAGCAAAAAATGCTGGTGTTGACAGCAAACGTCCTGGAACGGATATGCAACTAACTTTATAAGTATACAGAGAATTGTCAGTAGTACGTAGCTTATCTTTTACACACAATAGGTAGTTCTTTAATATATTATAAGTAGTAGGGAGACACTGCTAGTCTCCATGGCCTAGGGGTTAACACTTTCTCCGTAATCCTGTTTATTCACGTGGGTAATGCAACTGCACAAGATTTGGTAGCGGATCGTGTGGCATTGGTTACTTACGGAGGTATGTGAGCCGGTCGCTCAGAAAGCAATGGCAAACTACTGAGCGTAATCTTGCCAAGACATCAACAGCAGCTGAAAAATGCTTATGTTGACTGCAATATCCTGTAAAAGGATATGCGGAAAAATATGGGAGCAACTGTTTTTTTTTTTTTATTGTCATATTGCAGCTGAATTTTTTTTTAACTTAAGACCACTGAGAGTGTGATAGAACAGTGATACATTATGTATACATTGTGTGTGTGTGTGTGTGCGTGTGTGTGTGTGTGTGTGTGCGCGCGTACGCGCGCGCGCAATAACTTTACAAAGTGACTATTCGCAAATAGTATAAAAATATTATATATTATATATAAAATTTAAAAAAATATTATAATATAAAAAAATTATATTCGCAATCGAAGTAAGTCACGTGATTATTCCTATGCGTGTGTCCACATTACAATATTTTGTTGATCCGTTAACGTGTCCTCAGTAGCATAGTGGTTAGTGTTTCCGCATGGTGCACGGGAGCTCCGGGTTCGATTACCAAATCGGGAGGTGACGTTTTTTGGTTTTTTTCCATTTTTAACAATTCTTGAACTCGCCTGGGGACAGAATTATTTGTAGAGATCGTTATTTGTATTGGGGATACCTGTTCTGAACAATTATTCTTGATATTTAAACAGGACTAACGTAATGTAAAAATAAAACGGGATGCCAAAAGAACGAACAGAAGTAAGATGTAAGACGAAGAGTGATTCATTAATAAATACGGAGAATTCGGCAGAATTAAACTCGCAACAGTGAACATTCCTATTTAAATTAACCACCTTCTTAGACTTCTTAATGGCCCAAACTAAAATTGACTAGTAAGCAGACGATGTGACATGTTTGTTACTTCCCGCAAATCGATTGCGAATATAATTTTTTTATATTTGCAATTCCATTGCGAATAGTGCCTCCCATAACTTTATAAACTGCTACACTGTATAAACTGTATTTATTATTTGGTGTTATTCTGTGAGTAACAAGAACACATGCCCATTTCGATGCACACATACACCACATTTTATGATTTTCTATTTTTATTAACCTTCATTCTTCATCATTCCGATTCTCCTCTTTAGATCTTCTACTTCCCGGGAAGGTTAAGTTAACTTAACCCGGTCAACAAATGCCCGCAGAAGTCGGATGTGTCAGCCTAACGGCGCAAGAACGCAGCTCTGCTGTAAACAGGCACAACGCAATCACGTCGGAAAAAAAAGAACGCAGAAGAAGATCTTCTACTTCAACTTGAAGTATGAAGTTCAAGCAAGGAACGTGTTTGTGTTTTTTATATTTTTGTTTTGTGTGTGAGTGTGAGTGTGTGTGTGGCAATAATTATGGCAATCGTTGCGTATTTCGGACATTAACGCTGCCGTGTTAAATAACTAACACTATACCGCTATGTCTTCTTACTTCTTAAAATTCTTATGTCACCGTGCCTTTCTTTCACCCGAATCTGTCTGTCTTTCTTTCTCATCAGTCATTCAGAGCTGCTATCGTAATTAGGTAAATAAGCTTTTATAAACGACAATATTCCATGTAACCGCATCACAAACACTTTATTGAGCAACAAAGCATTTACTTACGTTACTCCAGCGTGTAAATGCGATTTTAGTTACAGATAAACAGCCTCACAACACAAGATAAAATGTACACAAGAACACAGGCAGTGTTTCCACTTGAACTATCATGTCTTATCCGCCATTACTTGTGTACTATGACGTCATTCACACCGGCCCTGGGCATTGGTTGATTAACTTCAAAAACACCTGCCGACAACAAGGGGTCCCTGGACTAGAGGCAGCGAGGCTCTTACTGAAAATATATCTAATATTTATCATTACCTTGACGATGTTTCTTCAAGCGTGAGGGAGAGGTTGAAACTTTCCTTTTAGGGCAGAATTGTCACAGTAACTGCTTTGAGTTTGCGCTTGGGTAGAATACCACTGTCAGACCATTTCGATCTCTTTCTTTGTTTTCTCTATAAACCAGATCTTCCGTTGTACTTAGAATGTCAATTTCAAGCAGTTTTTAAAATTACACTAAGGCAGAGGCCACCAAACTTTTTTCTCGGCGGGCCGGATAACTGAAAAAATGACGAGCGCGGGCCGCATATTCATTCTGTACAATACTTGCACCGGGCTCCGTGGCGAAGGTCTTACGGACGCGGTTCATAATCCCGTATACCCGACAGACAGATAGGAAGGTAGGTAGGTAGTTAAATAGGTAGATAGATAACTAGACTAACTAACGAACGAACAAGCCAACTAGCCAACCAACCACACAACCAGCAAACCAATCAACCAGCTATCTAATGCGTGTCCATGTATCATGGCCCAGATGGTTCGCGGATGAATTTCTATAGGTTTCACCCCAAAGCTAACCAAAACGCGGATAACAAAATGCTGTTCCCCTTTGGTGAATGTCACAAGATGGGCGACCATCTTTCAACTGTCGTTATGTCACAGTGTTCGCCCTGACATCCTTAACAACAATATTGACAGGTTACAAGACAATGGTATGGTTATTGTCATGTCTATCACACTTTTAAGGTGTTCATTTCAACTCACTGGTAATACCTACCAATAGACTTATTTGCTTGTCTGTCCTATGGTGTTCATACCTACATGCATACCTACCTAATTGTCTGAATATTTAACTGCTTACCTACCTGTCTACGTATGTACCTACCTACATTCCTATCCATCCATCCATCCACCCACCCAACTATCCATCCACCCACCCATCTATCTATCTATATATCATCTTTTCTATCAAACAGAAAGCAAGTAGTATCACACAATAAATCTCTGTCACAAACCACAAACAGCGAAAAAAGTCTACCAACTCGCCAAGATTAAAAACTTCCTTGATGAGGACACAAGGAAACTATTCTATACTTCTCATATACAGACACACTTTGACTACTGCTCTACAATCTGAGACGGTTGTTCTAATTCAAACACCAAGCGACTTTACTCACTCCAGAAACGGGCCATGAGTCTAATTTATAGCAAACATTTATCTGACAATCCTAGCCTGTATAAACGCCTTCAGTTACTACCACTCCGCAAACGCCTGCTTTTCAATAAAGCTAAACTAATTCACAAAATCCTGCATCGGAATGCCCCAAATTACCTTTGGCCATTGTTTAAATATAATGCTAGACACAGTAAACGTTTAAATATATTACACATTCAGAAGCCTAGGATTGACTTATACAAAACAAGCTTAACGTACTCCGCAGCTCAGCTGTGGAACAATCTTCCACAAGAAATCAAAGACATCACCAATCCCTGTTCATATAATCGCAAATTATTCGAACACTATCTAAGTACGGATTACCTTCCCCCTTAATAATAGAGATAATAATAATAATAACAAAACCCTAGTATAACAGCCAGTCCCCTTTTGGTAGGCCAGTATATTCCGCATGGCTAATAACAAGTGTCAGATCATTATCTAATATTACTGAGTCGTGTAGTTTTGATGTCCGCATTTTGCCCATGCCTTTATAATGCATATCTTTTATATTGTTGCTGTTCTCTCTCATAACTAAAATAAATAAATTTAGAGTAGGAACATGGAATGTTAGGACATTAAATGAGCTAGGAAAGTTGACCAACGTTCTAAGAGAGATGGATAGCGTGAAAATGAATATACTAGGCGTTAGTGAGATGAGATGGAAGGGATCGGGCAAAATTATAGCTGACAATCACACAATAATTTATTCTGGAGGGGATACACATGAAAAAGGTGTAGGGATAATATTAGACGAAAACACAGCCAAGTCAATTAATGGATACTGGTGCATTTCAGATAGAGTTATTATGGTAAAAATCAAAGGCAAACCAATAGACATAAATATTATACAAGTATATGCACCAACAACAAGCAGTAGTGATGAAGAAATACAACACTTTTACGACGAAATAGAAATGGTGATGGCTCAAATTGGATCACAAGAAATAAAAATAATACTTGGTGATTTTAATGCAAAAGTGGGAAAGGGGAAAATGGAGGATGTAGTGGGGAATTATGGTTTAGGTACAAGAAATGAAAGAGGGGAAAAGCTAATAGAATGGGCAAATATCAATGATATGATCATTGGAAACACATGGTTTAAACACCATAAAAGACGACTGTACACATGGAAAAGCCCTGATAAGAAAATACGCAACCAAATTGACTACATACTAATTTAATTAATAAAAGATTTAGAAATGCTTTAATTAATGTAAAGACAATACCTGGTGCTGACTGTAATAGTGATCATGTACCACTATGTGGACAAATAAAAGTAAGATTAAAGAGAGGGAAAATGGTTAAGAACATGAGACTTAATAAAGGGGTTCTGAAAATAGATAAAGAAATGCAAGAACTATACCGAGTGACTGTGAAAAATAGGTACAATGCGATAGCTAAAATACAGAGTATAAATGAACAATGGGAAATGTTAAGGGACTCCATTCATCAAACTAGCAAAGAAGTATTACCGGAGAGAGGCAAAATAGCTAAGAAAAAATGGATGAATGAAAAAATCTTAAAACTGATGGACAAAAGAAAACAAAGTAAAAATGACAAACAAGAATACGCTAAGATAAATAAAGAAATAAAATATAAATGTGGGAAGGCTAAAGAAAGTTGGTTAAACGAGCAATGCAAAAAAATTGAATTAAATTCTATTAAAGATACAAAAAATATGCACAGACAAATCAGTGAGCTTACAGGAAGAAAAATAAGAATAAATACAGGGTGTTTGAAATCAAAAACAGGACAGATATTATTAGAGGAAGGTGCTATAATGAAGAGGTGGAATGAGTATATTAGAGAATTATATGACGGAGAAAGGGAAGAATTAACAGAAGATAGTAACTTAGAAGGTCCGCCTATTCTAAAAGAAGAAGTCGCTGACGCTATGAAATATATGAAGAAAGGAAAAACGGCTGGGCCAGATGAAATCACAATAGAAGAATTAGAATTTGGAGTAGATATATTAACCAAAATGTTGAATGATATTTACAGTAGTGGATATTTACCCAGTGATATGCTGAAATCTGTATTTATAGCTGTACCAAAAAGACCAGGAGCAATTGATTGTGAAGATTTTCGTACAATTAACCATATCACTAAGCTTATACTCAGAATCATAATGAGAAGAACCAAAAAGAAAATAAAAATGGAAATTAGTGAAAAACAGTATGGATTTGTGGAAGGAAAGGGCACAAACAATGCAATTTATACACTACCGACACTAATAGAAAGGTCAATTGAGAAACAGAGAGACATACATTTGTGCTTCATAGATTATACTAAGGCATTTGATAAAGTAAAACATGATGAACTGATTAAAATGTTGGAAGATATCAACATTGATGGAAAAGATTTAAGAATAATAAAGAATGTTTACTGGAACCAAGTAGCAGCAATTAAAATGGGAAATAAAGAGGGTAGTTACGAACAGATAAAGCTAGGAGTACGACAGGGGTGTGTCTTGTCACCAGATCTTTTCTCCCTGTATAGCGAAGTAATAATGAGAGAGATCAAAGAGATGCCAGGAATACTAGTTGGAGGTCATAATATAAATAATATACGCTATGCAGATGACACAGTATTGGTGGCGGATAATTCAACAGACCTACAACAATTATTAGACGTTGTAGTAACAGAGAGTGCAAGGAAAGGACTCTCCTTGAATATCAAGAAAACAGTAACAATGGTAATATCAAAGAAAATGGTGACACCAAAATGTGACATAGAAATAGAAGGAAAAATCCTTAACCATGTGGATAATTGTAGATACCTAGGGGCATTTATAACATCAGATGGAAGATGTACAACAGAGATTAGGAGCAGAATAGGGCAGGCAAAAGCCGCATTTCAGAAAATGAAGAGTATCTTATGCAATAAGTCACTATCACTGAATGTAAGAAAGAGAGTGCTGAAATGCTATGTAGAACCAGTTTTGCTGTATGGCAGTGAATCTTGGAATGTAAATGAACAAATTAAGAAGAAATTAGAAGCAACAGAGATGTGGTTCCTGAGACGAATGTTGCGAATTCCTTGGACTGCCAGAGTAACTAACGACGACTGCCTGAAACAGGCTAATGAAACTAGAACATTATATACAACAATAAGACAGAGACAAACATCTTTCTTCGGTCACGTGATGAGAAGAGAGGCATTGGAGAACATCGTAACAACTGGAAAAATCGAGGGGGAGAGAGGCAGAGGCAGACCAAGAGAAATGATGCTGGATGGATTGAGACGGTGGCATGGAGGAATATCAGCAGCAGAGTTGATCCAGAAAACCAAAGACCGAGATCTGTGGAGAGCCATGAACGCCTACGCCAGCCGGCACGGCACTTGATGATGATGATGATGATGTTCTCTGTTAGCCTTGAATGATGTGTGAATGAAATAATGTATGAAAGAGAGTGATAGAAGGGCAAAATGTTAGACGGGCCTGCGTGCCCAATTCTTAACCCTTTGAAAATAAAGTTTGTTCTATCTATCTATCTATCTATCTATCTATCTATCTATCTATCTATCTATCTATCTATCTATCTATCTATCTATCTATCTATCTATCTATCTACCTACCTACCTACCTACCTACCTACCTATCTATCTATCTATCTATCTAATCTATCTAATCTATCTAATCTATCTATCTATCTATTCCACCCACCCACCCACCCATCCATCCATCCATCTACGCAGTTAGAGAGAAAAAAAAATACATAATCTGTTCAGTTAAATGTTTGTGTCATGCCTTCTTTCCTGGACATCCGCACTCATACAATATATTCAGAACATTATAGGGTTTGGCGGCCTCTAACGGCCATACCAATTCCCCTTCTAGAGATAATCAAATGAAAGGTTCTATCACGATTGATGCGACTTCATACATGTAAACATTACATTTTCAACTACAGGGAACTTAATGTAAGCTCGTTTATATTTGTACAATACGTTACAAGCAGATGTGCAGCATTCTATAAGGTTTACTTATATTCAAAAAGTTTTATCTAGATTCTGATTGCAGATTTTAAGAAATCAAATTATTTCTAACTATAAAATGATGCTTTGAAAATGAAATATTTAGGCTCTATAGAACCAAACATCTATAAAAGAGAAGGTTGCCGCCCTTTGATTAAATCACATCGTTGTTTGTAAGCTTGCTTACCAAGACGGCGATCCAACAGCAGGTTTATCGACCAGGACAATTCTGGGGCCGATCCAGCCTAATTAAAATAAGTACCAACATTATTTAGAATTATCTGGAAATTATGTGGGAGGTGAGTTGAGTTGATCCCTAAAGGACAGGCTTCTATCAAAAGTGATTCCCAGGTTCTGCAGTTGGCTTTCTCTAATCATATTTCTACCATTTATCGAGAGGCTTGGGAGAACTTTAACAATCCTATTGTATTGTTCAGTGAGCACTACAAGACCTTTATGGGTCTGAGCTGAAACTTAATAAATGTATATGCCGCGGTTGATTCTTTTGTTACAAAGGAACGACGGGACTAGCTTATGGAGCTGGAGGATATCCCAGGCAGTAGGCTGCTCAATGTAAGATGTGGCGACTTTAATGTACGAAACAGAGACTGGGACAATACCGGGGAAAACCGAAAGGGAAATGCCCTTGCGGAAGCCATGGTGGATTCAGAAGTAGTCTGCATAAACGATGGGAGGCCAACTAGAATGGGGATGAGACCTGGTGATGTGGACACGACTATTGACCTGGCATTTGTTACCCAGTCGGCAGTATTGAATGTTAAATGGACTATCCTGTGTGATCATGGGAGTGACCATCTACCCTGTTCACTATTGATTTCTAAGTCCAACAAGACCAACGCTGTTAGAGCACCTCAGCCCTTTAAATATGAGACCTTATGGGTCGTCTCAGATAGAGGGCATGCAGTGTCACTAGCAAACCTACTTATGTGCAGCCTCCTTGGTGGACCTCCGAGGTAGAACGTGCATGGAAATCCAAGAGAGCAGCAGTTAAACACAGTTACAGAAAGTGCGGCGGACACCCCAAAGCTCACAAGAGGAAATAGAGAAAGCTTCACAAGTAAAGAAAGCCAAGGTGGAGGAATTCAAGCGCTGTGCAACAGAGCCCATAAGAGCGAAAAAGGAACACTTTATGAATGAGATTAGAGGAGATCAAACACAGGGAAATTTCTGCAAATTGCATAGACAGGTGGAAAGGAAAGATCGTCCTGCCACAGTGGGTACAATATACAGAGATAGCGGTTCGCGTTTGACAATGGGCAAAGAGAAAGGGGAAGCTTTCCTGCAGAGATTTAGGCTACCATTTAGCACTGAAGACCAGAACGATGGGGACATCAGAGGCTAAGTTAGAAATCTATCTGGTACCATTAAAGATACCTACTGTGAGGATATCATTCAGCTAGACCTGGGGTCACCAAACGTTTTTCTCGGCGGGCCGGATAACTAAAAAAATGACGAGCGCGGACCGCATACTCATTCCTTACAATTCTTGCACCGTTCTCCGTGGTGAAGGTTTTACGGACGCGGTTCGTAATCCCGTATATCCGCGTTTGAAACACAGATGCGATGCTGGTGTTGACTGCAAACGTCCTGTAAAGGATATGCAACTAACGTTAACAACACTTGCAAGCCAGAATGAACGCTCTGGAGAAAAAAAGACGAATAACTAAGTTAATCATGGGTGAATGGCGTGCAATGCACACAAAAAACAAAGACAACCACCATATTTATTTACTACAAAAGGTTATCAAAGAAGGCAACGTTAGCAACAAAGATAGTTACATCAGACCTAGTGAATCTCACAAACTAAGCAGCAAAAAAGGTTAATGAGATTTGTGAAGCTGATATTTGGCTTTCAAGATTTCATCCATGTTTGGTTTGGAATTGCAGCATCCAATCTAGAGAATTGCTTTCAAATGCTCATCAGTCAATCTCGTTCGATGATTTGATTTCACATATTTCATTTTTGAAAATGTTTGCTCACAGACATAAGTTGTTCCAAACACTGATACCATTTTTTTTTCATATCCTTTACAGGACATCGCTGTCAACATCAGCATCTTTCAGCTGACTGTTGATTTCTTGGCCTGATTACGCTAATTAGTTTGCCATTGCTTTCTGAGCAACCGGCTCACATATCCCGTAAGTTACCGACGCGGAGAGAACCGCTACCAATTCTCGTTCACATCACGTTACTTACGAGAGTATACGGGATTACGGAAAAATTCGTGTAAATCCCTAGACCAGGGAGACCAACACTGATGCCATACCAACGGCAGATTGCTTCAAATTCGGAAACTCACATCAGCTAAGCAGCGGTAAAATTCAACAAGTTTTCCTTCTCTATGCTTCTCTTTCAAAAAGTCATTTGTTTGCAAATCAGTGAGCTTCAACTTTAGCTAGCGACCAGCTCGATTATCACCTTGACCGGGTAATTATTCTAAGCTGGGGATAATATTTTCGTAATAACATGAGGATTCTATGGCATTTTTATGCTGTTTGCTACTTTATTGCCTCTATTCACACTTGTAGTTCACTTACATATCACTGTCAAACATAGAAATCCTTGTTACATATCCATAAAATGGATGACTGGCAAAACTAAGTAAGTATTTCTGGAACATTGGAATTGTGTTGACAGCCTGACGCATCTGTGGGAGGGAAAGATGTGTGTGTGTGTGAGTGTGTGTGTGAGTGTGTGTGTGTGTGTGTGTGTGTGTTTGTGTGTGTGTTGCTCTTGAAACCATGGTAATATCAGAGCGTAGGCGGCACTACAACGATCCGGGGAAGAACTTGGGATGGTGCGAAATAAGTAAACATTACAATAAACAAGAACATCTAGATACAATAATTTATAATTAAAAATTGTAAATTTAAGACACCTAGTAGCCAGGAGGTCTCCACACGTGTAAATCAATTAATCAATCAGGTTCCGTCTCCACAATGAATGTTGGCTACAATGGATCTCAAACACTGTCTCTCGCCTTGACTGTACATTATATCAGGCTTATGTTCGTCCATCTCTTGATGTTATCTTCCCACGTGTATCGTTGTCTGCCTCTTGCTCGCTTGCCCTCAACCTTGCCCTTCAGTATGGTTTATATGAGTATCATGTCTTTTAACGTGGCCGAAATATTTCACTTGCCTCCTCTTTATTTCTTTCATCAACTCTCTCTTCATTCCGGGTTTTTCTAGAACCTCTGCATTTGATTGTTTTTGTTTCCACGAAATACGACATATTCGTCTGTATATCCACATATCCAGGGCCTCCATGCGACTTTCTAGTTGCTTGTTCAATGTCCAAGCTTCCGCGCCATACAGTAGTGTTGAATATACGTAGCATTTGACAATTATCATTTTTAATGCGCTGTTAATTTCTCTAGATGTTAATACTAATTTTGTGTGGAGATCATCTATTATTCTAAACATAATATTGACATTGAAATTGTATCACAACGCCTCGAGTTCCATACGTAATATCAAGCATTTTCGAGTACCCTCGGCGGGCCGGATGAAATGACGTCGCGGGCCGGATCCGGCCCACGGACCGTAGTTTGGTGACCCCTGCACTAAGGGGAACCTTGAATAAGTCAATACTTTTCTTACCAAGAACAATTAATAGAGTTTTACAGGTGTGGAGTTGTTTCTCCTTCTGCCCTTCATCCTCAATTGGGACATAAATCCGCAATCACACCCTGCCAAGTCAACCTATCTTTTGCTATCTCCTGCACCTACTTCTATGTTCTCCCAATATTATTCATCTCTGTAATTTTCTTCTCCAAGTGTTTTCAGGTCTCCCGCCTTGTGGATTCCACACAATAGAGTTTCAAGTTATATTGTACACCAGTTTTCTTCATGTCTTTACTCTTTACTCGCGTCTTTTAGTAGGATTTGTTCAATTCTTACCGTGAGCTGTGCATTGATGATTCTGTCATACCATTTTATTCCCACTGTTAGGCACCAGTTAGTGACTGTTTGTTGTTTATTTGTAATTCTTTTAGTGTTTCTC